>PVIW01001035.1:0-211129 GCA_004026585.1 Noctilio leporinus
GGAACAGACCAGGGCTAACTCTGAGGCCTGGGTCCTAGGCACTCCCATGTTTAGAGGTGGGGACATGGGGAGGGACCAGGAAAGCAGACCAGGGGCACCTCCAGTGAGGCAATAAAGCACAGTTAGGACAGTGACCCCAGAGCCAAGAAAAGAAGGTGTCTGAGGAAGGAAGGAGTGATCAACTGTGTCAAATGGGATCATTGGTTCAGAAAAATAGGGATTGCAAGTCGACTTTTCAGTTTGGTAAAGGCCTTGCCAATGACCTGCTGGGTGGAGTTGCAAAAGGCTGAGAGGAACGAGTTCATGAGAGGATGGATGAGGGGAAGTGGGGACAAGTAAGGACAACTCTTTCAAGTAGCTGTGCTGCAAGGAGAAGCAGAGAAAAGTGATCAGGAGAGGCCAATGCAAACCTGAAGGGAAAGTGGTTGCTTTCAAGATGGATCCATACATAGCAGCCTGTTTGTATCCTATGAGGCTGATCTAATAAGAGGGAAACTGGTGAGTGTATACATGTGTGTGTGTGTGTGCATGTATGCCCTTGCTTGTTAACACCTGTGTAGGGGGTACCTACCTTTGAGTAGGTAAGAGGGGAGAGGGGACGGAATCTAGTGCCCAGTGAAGGGCCTGGTCTGGGCCCTTCACAGCACATCCACAATGGCAGGAGAAAGACTGCATCCAGACACAGATGCAAATAGACAGCTAGATGCAGTAGAAGCAGGGTTATCAGGGAGAGTGAGAGGGGAGAGGTGGTTGAGGACTGGTTTAGGAAAAGGTGTTAGGAAGCACTCTCTGGCACTCTCCCTCTTGGGAGCATGCCTGCGCCTTTCACTTCCCTCTCTTCTTCACCCCAGGAGCATTTCCTTTGCCTTTTCCTCTCCTACGCTCCAAGAGTCCTTCTTTTCCTTTGTAACTTAAGTTTCCTGAGCTAGACAGCCCTGCTGTCTCACTTCTCCTACCTCTGCCACTTTCTAAATAAACTTTCTCTTATAATTTGAATTCTCGGACCTGAATTCTTGCTTTGTCAAACTCAAGAACTAAGGTCTACTTTACCTGCCAATACCGCTAGTAATAAGGAGAAAAGAAAAACACCAAAAAGTCCCTCCGGTTTTGACAAAGGGATCCCTGAGAAAATGTGACTGTTATTTAGGACAAAACTATAAATTAGAAGTCCAATAAATCCCCCACAAGGTGCCTGGGAACTGAGTGAAACCTCTTCACTGGAAACCAAGGAAGATCAGAAGGGATCAGCTCAGAAAGGAGACCTGTCCTGGCAGGTCTTGTCCCAGGTACTGTATGTCTTTCAAATGGCAACTGTTATAATTTCCTCTGGAATTATCCAACTTTAGCCTTAGGCACACCAGTGACATTTCTCTTCCTCCATTTCTGAAATTGCTTTGAGATTGAGAAGATGAAGGACCTGTCCTAGCAGCCTCCCAAGCACAGGACCCAGAATAAAAAGATCCCAAAAACTCCCAAAAAGAAGAAACAGATCACAAACAAAAGATTAGAAATCAAAGCAAGTAACTTCTCAACAGTAACAATGTAAGCTAGAAAACAGCGGAACAAAAACTTCAAACATCTGAGGGAGAATATTAGACTAGAAATTCTATACCCAGCCAAACTGTCAATTAAGTATGCTATGTTCATCCGTATAAACACATTTTCAGATATTTTTAAAAAGCATACTTTTTAAAGGAAATACTGAAGAATGTAGAAAGAGGGAATAAATTTAAAAATGGGGGTAGGAAATAGGAAGTAAAGGACTCAACACTAAATACTCAAAGGGAACTCTCTTCCAAAAGGGTCAAGGTGAGTCCAGCACAACAATCCTGTGTGGTGCAGGTGGTCTGAGGGCAACAGGAGAGGTATGAACCTGAGAGACTGTCTGATTGAAAGGAAAGGGTTAAAAGGAACTTGTAGCTCTGGCAGAGACTTGGAGAAAATTTGCATTGACCATAGAGAAAACTAAGCAAATTGTTTACTTTTTTTTTTAAAAAAAAAAACATTTAATTTACTTATTTTTGGAGGGGAAAGAAGGGATAAAGAGAGAGAGAGAAATATCAACGTGTGGTTGCCTCTTTTGTGCCCCTACCTGGGGACTTGGCCTCAACCCAGGCATGTAACCTGATTGGGCATTGAACTGATAACCTTTCAGCCTATAAGCAGGTGCTCAATGTACTGAGCAACACCAGCCAGGGCTATGCAAACTTTTTAAATGAGAAAATGTTTAACACAATAAGGATTAAGTTTTACAAGGAGAGAAATGTAATCATATATAAATATGGCTTAACTATGAATATATTAGTTTAATAAAATGATCACTAAATGTTGGTTTTAACAAAAGAGGGGGGGTGAAGTACTCTCTGGGCAGTGAGGAGTAAATGGGATAAAGAAAGTACAGTAATTATTGGTTTTAAAATGAGACCACTCTACTTGATTGTGGATGTTCCTCCAGCCAAGTCTAAGCCCTCAGAGCAGATTCTGAGCCAGCAGAGATTTAGATTTACCCAAAAGTGGGCTTTTGTCAGACAAGTAAGACAGGTGGGCAAGGGCACTAAGAGTGCCAGGAAATGGTTACAACAGTACATGGTATCTACGCTGCAGTAGAGGATGTGCTTATGTAAGTGATGCACACTGATAGCTCTCTGTCACAATCAAGACCAGTGATTGCTCAGTTATTCTTAAAGAAAGTTAAATAGATGTAACAGAGGCTTTCGGCTGGTCCTATGTCCACTCTTTCTTTCTTCCATGATAGGAAACCCTGACTTTTAGGAGGATACCTGCTCATTCAGGATCAAGACAAGGGTTGATTGTGTCCCTATTCTCTGGACCATGGTATGTAATAATAAATCTTATGGGACAGCTCCCAGGAACCTTCCTGAAAAAAGATATGCGATTACCCCCTATTATTTAGAGGATATAAACTTTCATTCATCTGGCTGCAGGGGTGGAGCACATCACAGCGACTGGAGCTCTTGTCTCCCACTAAAAGATAAGCTAAAAGGAACCGGAGACCTTTGGGTTTTGTGGAGCAGAGCTGCCATACTACCTCATATTGTGCATCTTTAGATTTTTGCAACAGAAAAATAAAATTCTATTTGTTAACGTCACTGTTATTTTGGGGTTCTGTTTCCCACACCTGAACCTAATCTTAACTAATTAACAAAAGAAGCATATCTTTATTTTTAAAAATATTTTATTCATTATTTTTAGAGAAAAGGGCAGGGAGGGAGAAAGAAAAGGAGAGATGAATCGATGTATGGTTGCCTTTCACCTGCCTCCAGCTACAGACCTGGCTGGAGACCTGGCTTGCAACCTGGTTATGTGCCCTGGCTGGGGAATCAAACCAGCAACCTTTGGGTTCCCAGGTCAGCACCTATCCACTGAGTTACCAGCCAGGATCTATTTTAAATCTTTTCTTTTAATTGATCACTTATAAATGGTTGTGAGTCCACCAGTCTTTTGGTGTAGGAACAAGTCCTTTGAGTATGGGTTCCAATTAGCACTCCACAGAAATTACACACACCTGTAATGCACTGCTGAGATCACCAGTTTTGGTTCCTCCAAAGTAGAATGAGAAACAATCTGAACACAGATTGCCCTGGGTGTTTATGCTTTTCCCCCACCTTACATTTACCTTGCCTAAACTTAATTCCATGGTATTTTTGAGTGACTCATCTTTATTTAGTCTTTCCAAAGTACTTTCTTTAGTTTCCATACAAAGAAGAACTTTCTCTTATCAGGTATGTTTTATCAGTTTGTACATTCAATTAAAATAGGTTTGTATCCCATTTTCATCAAAAATGCTTTCTTTCAGCTCTCATATCTTACTGGTTTACATAATGTTTAGTTGAGCTATACAATTACAATCATAAACTCAACTGGCAATAACAAGCTTGGGAAAAACACAACTGACTTTGGAAAGCATGTGCCCCAACTGTGGGCACAGAGCTTTCTTCACATGTCAGCTCCCTCTGGTGTCTGAAGGAGGGAAGAGTGAACAGTAGTTATTCTTTCAGAGGGTTAGTGAGGACAGGTCAGGCCTTCTACTCAGCATCTTTTTACATTTGTAGCACTTAAGGACAAAATGGTGATTATACATTCAACTTTATAAATGTAAGAGCAACTCTTACACACTGTTGATGGGCATGGGAACAGGTACAAGCAGTCTGGAGGTAAAAATGTCATAGAGTTTGATTCAGAAAAGCCATTTTAAATCAACAATCCTAAGGTAATAATTATTGAGAATACTGGCAACAACTCTACGAAAAGAGATTTATCACTTTTTTTTTAAAGATTTTATTTGTTATTTTTAGAGAGAGGGGAAGTGAGAGAAGCAGATAGGGAGAGAGAAATCAACATATGGTTGCCTTCCACCTGCCTCCAGCTACGGACCTGGCTTGCAACCTGGTTATGTGCCCTGACTGGGAAGCGAACCTGAGACCTTTGGGTTCACAGGCCAGCACCTAATCCATTGTGCCACCAGCCAGGGCTTATCATCTAACTTTTTAAACAGTAAAAAAAAAAAGGGAAGAACCAAAATGTCCTGAAATCGATGATTGTTGGGTGAAATTTCAGAGTCCACAGATGTATTGTAATATAGCTGTTAGCTTTATGTTGTACAGTGCAAGAGATATTTCAAAAAAAACTTCTGATTATCCTGCCCTGGGGGAACATTCAAGCCTGGGTGGTTAAATTGGACCATGTAGATAGGTCAATGAGGATTAAAGAACCCCGTTCCTTTCAGCTAGCTCAGGATTATCTGAGGTACAAGATGCTCCTTAACATGGGAGAACTATTTATATTTTGGGGTGAGATAAGGCATTATACATATCATTATACATAATATAGTTTTGGAGTGTGAAAAAATGTGCACTAAATATTATAACTTGTTTATAGAATAAAGGGTAATTGAATGTTTAAAAACATTCTCTCTAGCCCTGGCTGGTGTGGCTCAGTGGATTGAGCGCTGGCCCGCAAACGAAGAGGTTTGAGGTTCCATTCCTGGTCAGGGCACATGCCTGGGTTGCAGGCCAGAGGCAACCACACAGTGATGTTTATTTCTCCCTCCCTTCTCTCTAAAAAAAAATTTCTATCTAGGTAACACTTTGACCTTACTGCAAATATAATTTTTTTTTTTCAAATTTCTGAACAGGTTTTTTATTACACAGAGAGGAATAGGGCTCAGTCCTTCTTGGCTGCAAGGACATTGCTCAGCTCCTCTCTCTTCCTCTTGGCACGGATGTGTCCCCCCACCCTTTTCTTGATGAATTTCAGGGCCCTCTTGTTCTTAGAGACCTCGAGCAGCTCCATAGCACTCCGTTCATAGGGGGCAAAGCCACATACCTCTCGGATTATGTCCCGCACGAACTTGGTGTGTTTGGTGAGGCGCCCACGGCAGCGGCTGTGCCTCGGTTTGCTCACGTTTTTTGTCACCTTGTGGCCCTTGTTGAGGCCCATGGCCATTGGGTAGCAGAGAGCCATGGCTGCTGCTCTTCAATGTCTACCGTGGCGGAACTATAATCATTTTTTGAACATCACGGCAACTCTTATGGACTGTTTCTCCTGCTTCCTCCACACTAACAAAAGTCTCTGTCAGGCAACAGCATGTACAGTGACAGCAGAGAAAACTGTTCCACCCAGCCTTTCTGGCCAGTGCCCTAAGAGAGGGTATATGGCCAGCTCTTACAGACACAGGGGCAAGTCCCCCTGGCTTCTGAAGACTATTCCTCCTTGATAAGAGCACAGTGAGAAAGTTCCTTCACTGCTGTTTGCTTTATGTTTTGGCTTTGGGCACTGTCATTGGAAGGAAATAATGCTGGGCCATAACAGCCACTTTGCAACCCTGAGCATGACAACAAGAAATGGATCCAAGAAAATCTTTTTTTTTAAATCCTGAGGACATTTTTTGCTCATTGCTTCTAGACAGAGAGGAAGGGAAAGATCAATCTGAGAAACAATGATTGATGACCCCAGCCACCACTCTGCATGTGCCCCAACTGGGGATTGAACCTGCAACCTTTTGGTGCATGGGATGACATTCCAACCAACCAAACCACATTGGCCAGGGTAGATCCAAGAAAATCTTGATGAGATGTGGCTACTATCCAATTTTACAGACTTCTTGTTACATGGGGTAATTAAGCATTCCCTGTCAGTCTAGTTTTCTGTTACTTGCGCTGACCACATCCTGATAGAAGCATTTTTGTCTGGTACCAAATAAATGCTTTAAATCTACTGTAATTTAAAAGCAATCTTATTAAAAAAGCTGCTGTTCTCATTTTTATGAAAAATAAATAAAACTTATGGAAGGTAATTTCCCCCAAAGTGACTGGTGGAGTTGGATTCAAGATCAACTCTGACTGTAAAACTTACATCTGTCATTTAATCACATTGCTAATAAATTACCAAACCTACAGTTCCTTCTTTAAGTGTCTGAACAAAACATACACATAGACATATGAAGTAGCACCACTTTCGTACCCATGTATAAATGTTGTTGGGGGATTTTTAGTCCTGTTATTTGTATTAGTTTATTAGAAGAAATGTATGCTTCAGAGGCTCAGCCAAGAAATCAGACTTGCCTTGTCCTTCTTCCACTTTTATTGAGAACATCCAATGTATATATTAGGAAATACACAGGTCACGGGGACTCTGATGCAGGGTAATAATATTCATCCACAAAACACCTGAAATGGTGAAATGGCGAAGGTGCAAGTGGTGAATGCTCCTGCTCAAGCTTTTTGGGAAGAGTCAAAAAACTAAAGGCTGAAAAATACCAAACATCTAATGAGGGACCTTGAGTTAGCCTAGAAAAGTGAGAGTCATTTTGAACTAAAGAAAGGAGAAGCTTACAATGGAGACCCACTGACAGGGCATTAGCTATTTTAAAGAAGAAAGCATCAAAGCCAGCCAGAAAACAAAGAGCAGTTTGCTCTTCTTAGCTCATCCTTAGACCAAACAGGACTTCAGGGTCCATGTCTCCGAGAAACTTCAGCTCCAGTCCTCTGCTGTAACAGGGGCCAGACCACCACCCAACAGAGCTCCTGGGAGCTCTTAGCTACAGAAGGGGCAATGGGGTGACTATTCAATCTCCCCATAGCTGCTGGCCAGGCAGTTTGAGGGGCTCCATGTAGGAGAAGCCTCAGCCATGACAGAAGATACTAATGGAAGGCATATTCATCCAAAATCTCCAAGGTTACCTGAAAGGCCAAGTCAAGTGGGTGAACCTGGTGATGCTAGGACAGGAGAGAGCTGTGCCTCTCAAATTCAAAGTTTCTGAAGTGGGAGGTCTTCTGTCAAGTATCAAAGGAGCCATTATTTAACAAATCTCTAACTTCTATCTTACTAAGGGTTGCTCTTCAGCAGTATTAGACTTAGGGTCGTGATAACCCCCTATGAGAATGATAAATTGCTCTTTTGAGAAATTCTTCAATGGAAGCTAGAAGAGCACTACTTATTGTGGGGGCAAGGGTAGGGGGAACAAGTCCTGGGACCACATGTCACCTGCAGGCTTTCATAGGGTGCTGGGAAGAGTCTCTGCCATCTCTCGATGGAATTGACCTATAGCCAGCACCTCACAGCAATTCGAAGGAAACAGTTGGCTAAGAGTGCTCAGGAGGAAAAGGGCAGAAAAAGGCAAGAACCTGTACCTTCAGAGCCTCAGGCCTGGGGGAATGTGACACTGAGTAACAACGCAGGGACAACACAGCTCTGTTCACTTCCTCCTATTCTCAGAATCTCTATTTTGTTTGAAAACAGACTCAGACGAAAGGAAGGGAAACTAACGTTTATTGAGCATCTACTATTTATGTCTGTTCTTGTGCAAGGAATTTCCATCTATAACATTCCTTTTAATCTTCACAAGAACCCTGTGAGGTAGGTATTATCCTCGTTTTATGAGGCTCAGAAAGGTTAGGTAGTTTGTCCAAGGTCACGCAGGTGGTTACTGATAGAGCTGGGCCTGAGTACTGAGTCTCAGACTCGAGGATTCCCTGCGCTTTCTCCTCCAGTGCCCCTCAGGAGGCTGGAGTGGGGAGGGAGGAAGGAGAGTAGCAGCAGCAGTCCTTCCACCACCACCCGCCCCCACCGCCAACCCTGAGGGAATCAAGACGGGTCACCCAAGGAGCTTGTACTTTTTCACAGACCCTGCCCTCTCCCTGGGGAAGATGCAGTTAGTTGAAGAAATAAGACATAAATATAAAAATAAATAGAAGGGACAAGTCCCCAGCAGCAAGGACATGCAGTATCCATACTGTGGGGGAAACTGGGACAATGGCTGCCAAAGGCTGGAGTGAATGGGTGGGCTGAACAGTCCCCTTCTGGGTGGCACAGATTTTACAGCCAAACGTCTAGAGCAGGCAGCAGCCTTGGGCACAGTCACCAGCATCCTCCATCTGCTCTTTTTACCGGTGTTTGTGATCCAAGAGGGATTCAAAATCGGGGGAACATACAAGTTTGTGCTTTATGTGCCCCAGGACTGTCATCTCCCCAGTCCTACTGTCTCCAAGGCCCACGGATACCAGCTCCTGCCAATTGACAGAAAAGGTGATGAGAACCAAAACCGCCACATAGCCCATCCTTCAGTTCTGATTTTACTGTGATAATCCCAGGAATCCTTCTCCCTCACTTAGCATTGATTATTCAACAAGCCTCAACCACTTAAAAGGCTTCTGCCCTTGACCTTAGGAGCTCTCACCTGCAGGAAAGAGCAGGCAGTTCCCATCGTTACATCCAGTGTCACCTTGCCCAGGAGGAGCTGTACCTTTCCAGACTTGCGGATGAGCAGCTTGCCAACCTGCCCCTCAGTCAAGTCAGCCAAGGTACAAGCATTTTCTGCAAGCCTGGCTTCCTGGGAAGAGTCAAGGGATGAAAATGGGGTAAGGAACTGTTTTCTCCATCCCTCATAAATGAAGCCCTTCCCAAAGGAAGGGATCAGCAGCAAAGGTTAGCATAAGCTCCCCAAAGAGGGCCTTTCCCTAGGACTGCTTTCCATTGGTTAAAACAAAAAACCCATGGGGATGGATGTAATAAAACAACAATAAAAATTTAAAAACAAAACAAAACAAAACAAAAAACTCACAGCAAACCAGCAAACAAATAGACAAAATATTAGTAACTGCTAAAACTGGGGAATGGCACATGAGGATTTATGTTCTCTTATTTGTGTACGTTCCAGTTCCAGTACTTCACTGTAAAAAGTAAACATGCATTTAATTGAGGCTGAAGCCCTGAGCCCTTTATGAGCAGAAAGAACCAATGCCTGTTATTCTTGCAATTCAGCTTGGGCAGTACACCCTACAGGTCACTGTGTCCCTTCCTGATTGACCCCACCAGCATGTTTTCACATAACTTACTCCTGAACATACCCGGTCTTTCTCCTGCTTCACAACAACCATCTGTCCATCCTCAGTCTGCACCTCTGTCTTGATAGGCTTGATGTCCTGAGTCTGTGGCTGGCCAGGGAGCGTGTCTGGCAGCTGTAGGAACAGCAGCTCTTCCTCCTGTGTCAGGCTCAGCTCCCTGAGCAGCTCCGCCACGGATATGTCCTTTGGGAGGCCTGGGGTCTTTCTGGCAGCTCTGGGAGGAGCCTTCACCTTAGCCTCCTCCTCTTCATCTTGTGGCTCCTCTTTCACTGACCAAGGTAACACAAACGGAAGGGCTATCCAGTGACTATCCTCTACATCATCTCATTGTGCCATCCCTTCGCCCCCGACCGTTCCACTGTCACTCAGCTGGAAAGCTGGAGGGAAAAACTCTTGTATAGAGTGGTCCAGGAGTCGTATGCCTTATCTACTAAGAAGTATCTACGGCTAAATCCACCAGTCCATGTCAGCATGAACCTTCTTAAGAGTGAGACTTTAGCATCTTTGTTCAGGCCAAGTATTTTACAGCTGGAGTGGGAGAGGACCTACTTATTAGCAGCAACCCAGGAGGCATATGAGGGGTTGAGGGTATGGCGAGGGGACCAAGAAAAGGAGATGAGATGTTAACTGACACACAGTACCTTTCACAGAAGGCATGTCCACTTCCATATCCTCTTCCTTGGGGCCAGCAACCCAAGGCTTAACATCTGGTTCTTCATTCTCTTCCTTAAACAGCCACCCAGAGTGAGCCAGAGGCAGCTGTACAGGCATGTTTCGAATGTCATTCCTCAGCCCAGGGTCATCGATGAACTGACAAAGAAGTCAATGGTTCGCACAGCTTGTCCAGTATACACACATATTAGGACTGCAGTTCACTTTAGCCCTCTTCTTTTCTTATTTTTAACCATCACCCAAGGATAGGTTCATTGATGTTAGAGAGCAAGGGAAAAAGGGAAAGAGAGGCAGTGGAGGGGGTGAAGAGAAACATTGATGGGTTGCCTTTTGTACACGCTGTATGTGCCCCCAACTAGGGATTAAACCTGCAACCTAGGTATGTGCCTTAAGAATCAAACACGAGGCCCTGGCTGGTGGCACAGTGGATAAGGTGCCGGCCTGTGAACCCAAAGGTCGCTTGTTCGATTCCCAGCCAGGGCACATAACCAAGTTGCAAGCCAGGTCTCCAGCCAAGTCTGTAGCTGGAGGCAGGTGAAAGGCAAAAGCATACGTTGATTTCTCCCTCCCTCTCTGCCTCTCTCTCCCTTGCACTCTCTCTAAATAATAAAATTTAAAAAAAATGAAATCTTTAAAAAAAAAAAAAAAGGAATCAAACCTGAAACCTTTTGGTGTATGGGACAATGCTTTAAGTGAGCCACCCAGCCAGGGCCACTGTAGCCCTTTGCTAACAGAACATTTCTGCTATTCACCAGGCTTCCAGGACACCCGAGAGGAATTATTCCCCCAACTCTGACTCCCTTGGGCCCTTTCCACAGCCATATAGAAGGCCCATGCCTCCAGCTCAATGGTACCTACATCATCCTTCTCCAGCATTCGCAGGATCTGTTTTGTTTCTTCATCAGTCTCTCTCTTCTCTTTTTTGATGTTTATGATATGAGGAGGCCCCACGTCTGACACATCCACTGTTTTATCCCAGTTCCCTGTCAAAAATGACCCAGTTCATGGTGGGTAAGGATCAGGACAACAGTAAGGAAAACTGAACAAGGAGCAGGGCAAATCCACTGCCCCTGCCTTCCCTTGGAGGGAAGGGCAATCTGAACTGCAGCCCACTGAGCCCTTCCTCCCGGAACCCTGGCAACTTTTGTACCCCTTTTCTTCATCATTTCGGCTGGGCCCTGCTCAAAGATGGAATGGGACTGGATCACTTCTGGACGACCCCGGCCCCGTCCATGCCCTTCTCGCTGCCGGTCTCTATCCCTTTCACGCTTCTCCTTCTTGACAGTTACTTCTTCCTTGGGCCTGGAAAAGAGAATGAATTATGGGAAACCAATTACCCTGCCTCCCACATCACTCCATTCAACCTGAGCTAATCACCATTGTACATCATAAGAAACAGAACCTGATGCTGTATCTAACACCTTTTACTTCCTTTGTGGGCAGTCCTTTCAGTTTGCTTTGCTTTACCTTCTTGTTTGAGAGTTTATATTGGAAATATAACTCAAAAGTTGAATTGTGGAGACTGCCCCAAAATTTATTTATTTATTTTTTTACCAGAGAGAGAAGGAGAGAGGCAGAGAGGGAGAGAGACATCAATGTATGGTTGCCTTTCACCTGCCTCCAGCTATGGACCTGGCTGGAGACCTGGCTTGCAACCTGGTTATGTGCCCTAGCTGGGGAATCAAACTAGCAACCTTTGGGTTTGCAGGCTAGTGCCTTATCCACTGTGCTACCAGCCAGGGCCCAAAATGTAAATTTTTAAAAAGATTATTTATTATTTTCAGAGAGGGGAAGGGAGATAGGCAGAGAGGGAGAGAGATACCAATGTATGGTGTGCCCTGACTGGGAATCGAACCAGCGACCTTTGGTTTCACAGGCTGGCACCTTGTCCACTGAGCCACCAGCCAGGACTCAAAATGTAATTAAAAAAAAAAAAAAAAAAAAAATTAACTGAAAACAAGAAAACTGTAATGTAAAAGAACTTAAGAGAAAACTTGATACTAGTGGCTCTCAACTCTGGCTACAAAAGATAATCACTCTGTTTCATTGAAAACAAGTTACATCACAATTTCTGGGAAGGACTCCCAAGCATCAGTATTTTTTTAAAAAACTTGCACATTAGAATCAGCTGGGAGTGGAAAGAACTAAATACATAAATTTAAATTTCTGAGTCACATGCCTAGCTATTTCCCAAAAGGCCCAAATTCAGGCAAGTAAATAAGTGGTGAGTATTCAGAACACCTAGCTACTTACTCTTCCTTGATCTTCCGACTGATGATATTCGGGGTGAAGGTTTTCTGAAAATGAAATATAGGAGTCACTGATTTGGTAAATTCTGATCCCAAAATACAGAGGAAGAGAAAAACTCCCAAAGGGCCTTCTATGGACCAAGGTCACGATGCCTCTTTTGCACAATGTTGTCAGATTTATAGACAGATAGGTGCTTACAAAGGAAGAACTGGCAAGTCATGGTGGCAGCAGTTACACACAAAGGGGCACCAAAAATCATTATAAACAGCAGCCTCAGTTTCTGCTCTCTGAAGGGAGACCCCTCAGGACTTCTAAAAGCAAAGGAATTGACCTAATCTTGCTTCTTGTCTTCAAATTGCAACTGAAAACCCTCAGTACCTCAGGGAAAGAGCTCAAGTAGATAACAGGTCTGCCAGTACTCACAGATGGTAGGTTAGGCTGCCCCCAGAGTTCTCCTAGGCAATTAAGTCTTTAAAAGAAAAAAAAAAGACTTTATACCTGTCATCAGTCCCCTCCCCATTTTAAGGGCTCCTCTTCACATGTACAGTCATAAACATAATGGGAGAGGACACAGGGCCTTTAATGCCATGCCTAGAATTCGTGACTCGCTAGAATACAAGTGGGCACACCGGCTACCCTGACAAACCAAGAACTCTCCAATTACAGGCAAAGTTGACGCCTGCGAGACTTTCATGGGTTTCTTAAAGATGTCCAAACACAAACTAATAAACACTGCTCAAATTGCTACTAGACTAACTAAAATTCTCTGCCCCACAGGCATCTCTGAGAACCGTGTCAGCAGCTTGCAGGCAGCATCAAAACGTCAAGGTATAGAAGGCTCCCCAGAAGGGGCAGGCAGAAGCCTGGGGTCTGGATCCTTAAGATCCACCACCATGGCTGGCACACGTGAGGCCCTATAGAACGTCAGCTGAACCCCAGGGACTGGAATTCAAGGTAGTCGAGTACCTTCTTGACTCCGCCGAGGGTGAGGTCCCTGGAGCGGATGGAGGGAAGGCGGCCGGGGGTGAGGGGAGGCGCGGGGCGCCGTCCGATAAGCCCCCGGGCTCCAGAGAGAAGGGTTCGGGACCCTCCTGGGGCGCTGGGCTCGCCCGCGGCGTTTCCTTCCGACATATTGCCTGGAAGGATAGAGAGAAGGGGCAACAAAGTCAACCGAGAGAGTGGCGCCCCGACCCCCAGCTGAACCCACCCACCTGACCACCCGCCCCCCCAGTCAGCTCCTCCCCTCCCACGTGGCGACTACCGGGACCTCTCGGGCCAGAGCCCTTGGGGCGCCCTACCTCCAGGCCCGGCCAGGCACGAGGCAGGGTCGCACCTCAGCGTCCCCCGACTCCACACCACGCAGGTCGTGACTTCAGCTCCGGCGCAGCTCGCGGCCAGCCCTGGGTCTCGGCGTGGGGCGGAAGTCTGCGTGGCGGGACCCGGGCGCGGCCATCTTACCGCCGGGCGGAAGTGAGGTCGGTGGGCGGGGCGGGCCACACTATTTATCCCGGGGCGTCCCGCTCGCCTCCGCCTTCTCTTCCCGGTTCTTCCCGGAGTCGGGAAAAGCTGGGTTGAGAGGGCGAAAAAGAAAGAAGGGACTGGTCCTGGTTATGCTTCGGGGGTCTTGGTCCGGGGCAGGGGGCATGTAGGCCCGCACCTGAGGCTCGGGTCCTCGGCCGCCGCCGTCACAGGATGTGAGGATTCTCCACGGAGGAGCTATGGGCGTTGGGATCGCCGCTCCGGTTGGGGCGAGGGGCGCTGGGCAGAGGGTGGGACCCGGACCCACAGTCGGGGAGCGGTGGGCGACTGAGGGCTCGGTGGTGACCTTGGAACGATCACTACACTTATGGGCAGCGGCCTCACCCTCCCTTGGGGGTTCCTTCTATGGATTCCTGGTGGAGTCTTGGGGTGAGGCTGCGGGGAGCTTCTGCAGCGGACCCACCGAGTACTTCATGGTATCCACCCTGGGCTCAGGACTGCAGGCCCTTAGGTGGGCTCTTGGTCCAAGCCTGAAACCTGAAAAACGAAGTTTGCTAAACTGGAAGGGACGAATTTACAGAACTTTTATTGTGACTTCCAACGTTTATAATTTAACAACAACAACAAAAATACCCTTTACCGTTAACTCTCCCCCGCCCCCAACACATGTCCACACCATATAACATTAGGGAAAGTTTGACGGTGGAAAAAACAGTTTTGCCAGAATTCCACGTGAAATACTATTAAAATTTTTGTAATCTATTCTAATCTTAACAAGGCCGTCATATTGTATTACAATTTTGAATCCTCTCCTTTCAAATAATATTTCTTGTTGTATCAAATGACCAGGTAATTCTCAGGTGGCTGGCTATGTCGTGATTTGCCTATTTTCGTTTTGGGACACTTAGATGGTTTACCTGTTGTAAATAAAGCTGTAATGAACATCTGGTGCACTTAACATTTTTTCTCCTTTTGGATTGTATCCCTAGGACAAATTTCCAGACTTGGGATAACTGGCCAAAAGATGTACTTTTTTCCCTCAGTAGTTTTTAAAGAAATCCTCACCAGAAGATATGTTTATTGATTTTATAAGAGAGGAAGGAGGAAAGAGAGAGAAACATCAACTGGTTACCTCCAGTACCTGCCCTCACCAGGGATTGAACCCTCAGCCTCTGCATGTGACCTAACCAGAGGTCTACCTGCTGCCTTTTGGTGTAAGGGCTCATGCTCCGATTAACAGCCACCCAGCCAGGGCTGAAGATGCCCCTTTTTTTTTTTGGAACTTGCACATTTTATATTTATTTATCCGTGTTGTTAAATTACTTTCAAAAAGGGTTGTGCTAATATGCATCATTACTAAGAATGCATACATCTATAGTATATAAAATTATGTATATTTTCCACATCCTTTTGAGTAGTTCTCTTAAAATTTTTGACAATTTAATATTAATATTTTACGGTTTCTAACCAGATTTTTTCAACTCTTCTTACTGGTTTTGTGACAACCACACCTAACCGAAAAACCCTTCCTGTGCCCTATAGAACTGCTCCTGGGAACTTTTGCTTCTGACTGGAGCACTAGATGAAATTGATTTCATTCTCTGGGCTTTGAGGTGCACTTCGCTTTTTGCAGCACCTTGTTTGTTTTTTTGTGTGTTTTTTTTTTTTTTTTTACAAAGATATTTATTCATTGTAAAATATTTGGAAAAAAATTTAAAGCACCCAGAAGATAATTAAAATCATTGTTCTATATACTTGAAGTTGTTTTTTATGCATGAAAATTTTTAAAAAATTTTTTTCTTTTAAGATTTTATGCATTTCCAGAGAGAAGGGAAGGGAGAAAGAAAGAGGGAGAGAAACATCAATGTGTGGTTGCTTCTTCAGTGCCCCTAGCTGGGGACCTGGCCCACAACCCAAGCATGTGCCCTGACTGGGAATTAAACTGGCAACCCCTTGGTTTGCAGGCTGGCTCTCAATCCACTGAGCCACACCAGCCAGGGCTGCATGCTTATTTTTAAAACGAGGTATTTTGCATATAGTTCTACAGTCTTTTAACAATATCTATAAACATTTCCTGAGTTATTTAATATGCTTCTAAATTATGATTTTTAGGGGCTAAATAGTATCCCATGTTGTTGCCTTGCACCAACCATAATTTAACCACTTCCTGAAACACTTATTGGTTTTCCCCAGCATTTTTCACCCCAAAAAAATAAGAGGAGAGGAGACTTAAACCAAGACTTCCACCTTTAATATTTGGGGAGTTGAGACAATGATTATTATAATTTCCTTTAAGAAGGTTCTTCAGCCTTTCCTTTCTCTAGGCTAATAACTTTGAACACCATTCTGCTTTTTTCTTTATTTGTTCCAACACCTTCATTTTCATTTTCTCCCAAAGAATGTTTTCTTTTGTCTAGCCTCAAAAGAACCTCGTAAATCATTACTAGCTGAACCCTGTATAATAACATCTATGATTCTAAAAGATCTCAATGTAGTATTAATAACATTTTATTGCATTTTATTTTTACACATTTTCTAATAAAGGATCTCATTTTTCAGGAGGGAGGGGCAGGGTGAGCAATGAGGGGAAAATAAAACAGTTGTAATACAACAACAATAACATTTTTTTCTGACGACTTAAACTACTAATAAACTTTTCAGAACAAATACAGTTTTCTGGGTGTAAGTGCAGGTTTTTCAGAAGGTATAAGCAGATTCTGTCAAAAGCCTTTTCCTCTGAATTCTTGATGGGTGTTGCAAATACTAAATGGATAAGGAACTGTTTTGAATACGTATCAGTAGAGTAAGAGGAATGTGTGGTATGAAGAGGCTATCCAAGTTCAGGCTGTAACATGTTCTCTATGACTAATTTGTCCTAATTTGTTACCATCATTTTGCAAGCCATTTATTAACAGGTCCCTTCTCATCTTGAGCTCTAAATATTGGAGAGCTCTAGGATTCAGTCCTCAGAACTCTCCCTTTTTTCTCCCTACTTAACTCCCTCGGTGATGGTTCAGTTTCTCGGCTTTAAACCTTTTGCTTATTTCAGTCTGTACCTCTCAGAACTCCAGATGTGTATCTCTGCCTATCCAACACCTCCACCTGAATGACTGTCCTCACCCAAACTTTTGATCTTCCTCCTTGAACTACTGAAGGTTTCCCTATCTCAGTACGAGGCAACTCCATTCCTCTAGTATTTCAAGTCAAGAGTCATGCAGTTGTTCTTGACTCTCTCTTTCTCTCATGTGGTATATCTAATATGTCAGCTCTTCCATGTATATCCAGAATCTTACCACTTTTCACCACCTTCGTTGGCATCCCACCTTAATCTAGGCTACCCCCCCTTTTTTTTTTTTTGCTGTGATTATTCTAAGAGAGTCCTGACTGGCCTCCTTGCATTCATCTGCACCCACCCACCCCCACCCCGTCTGTTCCAAACGCAGCATAATTAACAGGTCAAGTTTTTGCCCTAAATTTCCCAGTGGGTTCCCATTTCAGAGTAAAAACCAGAGGCTGTGGACTGGGTAGGGCCGTCGTGCATCATCTGTCTGTCCACCCACATTCTCTCTGTCCTCAGCTTCTACCATGCTTCCCTCATGCTGCTCCAGCCACACTGGTTTCTAGAAGCAATCTGGCATGCGCCCACTTCAGGGCCTCTGTACCTGCTCCCTGGAACACTCTTTCCCCACATAATTCTTCATGGAGCCCTCCTTCCCTCCAGTCAGGTTTGTTGTTGTTGTTGTTGTTTTTTAATTCTCACAGAAGGACACGCTTATTGATTATAAAGAGAGGGAAAGAAAGGGGGAGGGAAAGACTGAGAAAGGGGAGAGAGAGACAGAGACACTGGTTGCCTCTTATACTTGCCCTGACCAGGGACCGAACTTGCAACCCAGGCATGTGCCCTGACTAGGAATCAAACCCATGACCTTTCTGTTTACAGGACAATGCTCCAACCAATTGAGACACACCAACCGGGGCCACTCAGGTGATTGTTGTTTCTTTGTTTTTTAATCCCAAAGTCACCTTTTCAAGGAGCCCTTCTCTGATGGGCTCTATTTAAAATTGTAACTTCCCACTCCCCCACTATATTCCCTATCCCTAATTACTAATTTTTCCCTTTAGTATTTACCATCACCTAAGAGAGTTTATTTATTTGTCTTTCTTCCCCTTACCAGAAGGTAAACCCCGGACAACCATAGATCTTCCTCTTCTTCCTCCCACTACAGTGTCTCACTGTCTGACACAGTTAGTGCCTGATACATAGAAGCACCCAATAAACTTTGTTGAACAAATGAATGGATGGATGCATTCCATTTTGTCATGAGACCAATTCACAAATCAGGATATGTTTTAAAAGAAGGGCAGCTTGTTTCCAGGTGGGTTGCATCATTAATTTAACTTTGGCACCATGGATGTAAAAGCTACCTTTGTGTTGTATTTATCATACATCTACTCTATAGTTCCTTTCATATGCAACTCTCTGAAGAGAGTAAGTGTGGCAAATGCTATGTGAGTGGCAGGAAGCCTTTCCAGCATGGCAGTGGTTTGTATGTTAAGTACATGTGCCTTGTTCCTGGTATCCTGCCACACAGTGCCTGGTGGTATTCAGTTTCTCTCTTAATGCTGTTCCACTTCGGGTTTAACTTGGTGACTGCCCTGGTACCATGGTCCTATCACATTAATCTCTCCACTTTTCTTTCCACCTGTGAGTCTTCATTGTTTTTCATCTCCCCTTGACGTTTCTTTTGTCCTTCCAACATTTCACTAGTGTCTCTTCTATAGTTTACCAGAGACTTTAAGTATACTTCAGAATCTTTCCATGTCCTATAACTGTAAACATTTGTTTTAAAAAGTTAAAAATAATGTATCATATTCTTTAGTTGAGTGAATACTGAGAGCTGTGTGTAGTTTTTAGAATTACTGTAATGCTCTTTAGTAAGTTTGAAATAGGTGACTGCTGAGGGTTGTAGGAAGTCTAAACATAATTTCAAAAAGATAAATAAGCACTGAGAAATTTATACAGTTCTTATCAACAGTCATTGTCCACTCCTGTCACTGTTGGCACATGTAAATGAACAAGGTGGTTTTACTGGGTAGTCTGATGTGTATGCAGTCATTGTCCCTGAGATCCCCACACTTAGTTCAAAGTGAGAAAGTATGTACACACATTTTGAGTCTATAAAGTGCATAAGCAATAGTAAGACTGGCTTTTTTTCACTGACAGCCTCATCTCTGTTATGTCAAACTCTGTGTTTGCTTTATGCTCTCCTACCATGAAGAATCAACCATTGTGCTCATACCTGAGTTTAAATCTAATTTTACTTATTTTTTAAAGAAAGGATTTTATTTATTTATTTTTAGAGAGAGGGGAAGCAAGGGAGAAAGAAAGGGAGAGAAACATCAGTGTGTGAGAGAAACATCAATTGGTTGACTATTGCAGGCCCCTGACCAGGGACCTGGCCAAAAATCCCAAACATGTGCCCTGACTGGGAATGCAACCAGAGACCTTTTGGTTTGCAGGACGATGCCTGGCCCACTAAGCCCCATCAGTCAGGGCTCTAATTTTACTTCTCATGGACTGAATCTCGTTTCCTACCTTGAGCCTTTTTTGAAGTAGGGTTGATGGCTCCACCTCTCAGAGTTATGAGAATCACACGTCTTGGACAGTGTCTTGGTGCTCAATAAATGCTTTTGTTATTATTATCATCATCATAGCTTGGCTAAAGTATTTTATATGGAAATGTCTAAGAATACACACAAGTGGAAAGAATAGCTTTTTGAATCTCAAAGTACCAGCTTCAGTGGTTATCTACTCCTGCCAATCTTGTTTCCTCCATCCCTACCCACTCCCCCAAGATTATTTTGAAATAAGTCACAGATACCATGTTATACATCCATAACTATTATCATCTGAAAGATATTCTTTTAAAACAATATGCATAAAATATCATCAGAGCTAATAATTCCTAAATATTATCAATTATCTAGTAGTATTAAAATTTCCCAATTGTCAATTATTTTTCCTTTGGTAACAGTTTGTTAAATCAGTATTCACATATGATTCATACCCTTTAATATTTTCCTTGGAATATAATTAAGGCACAGAAAGAGATTTTGCTGTAAGAATGTACATTACAGTGTTGTTTAGAATGGAGAAAAAGGTAACAATCACCAAAGAAGAGGGAATTGGATCCTCAAAAAAGGATCTGACAATAAAACATACACAGCGGTTGAAAACAATACTGTAGAAAGATTATGCAATGAACCGAAAAGGTATTGGTGACAGGAAAGCAAGTTATAAAACAGTATTGCTATTGCTACCTTTTATTTCTGTTAATAAAGTATATATCTCATTTATTGTGTTCTATATCTGAATGATAAGGACATGAGCTTAGTATTAAATCTCCACTTTCTATAATGATCACATATCATTTATGCAAGAAAAAATTACTAAAGGTAGAAATGTACCAGCAGTGCCTCTTGGCAGTGGTCTGGTTTCATGTGGAGTAAGTTATGTTTGGCATGCTTGGTTTTCTTCCTACCATGTGTTTCCTCATGTGAGCTGCTGAGAAGTCCTCTGAGGCAAGAAGAGGCAGAAACCCTGAGAGGGCTGTGCCTTCACCTGACCCAGCCTGCACACAGCTCTACAAAGCACCCTCAGAGGGCTATTGTTCACTGCTCAGGACATGTGATCTCACACGCTCTCCACATGCCATCCTGCCCAGGTAGGAGGCAGAGAGGCAGAGACGCGCTGGGACTAGCCTGCCTTCCCCAGAGGGGCAAACTGAAGCACAGAGACCTTGGTCTTTTCCTCACACCACCCCTCACATTACTTGTAGGGACAGTTTGGCTCAGTTGTTTGGTGCTGGCCATCACCATGAAATTATGTTTTGCATCTCTTTGGAGTTTCAGCATCTTGGTGTGGGTTTGGCCAAGGGAGTGCTGACCTGCCTCAGTGTGACACGCTGCATCACATTCTGTGGTCGGGATCTGGCCAAACCTGCTCAGGTTCTCCACACCCACTTAGAGTGGGATTGGCTTCAGTTTATCTTGGCTTTCAGTGAACTGTTCTCTTTCTGTCCACTGTCACCACCTCCAGCCTTGCTGCTGCAGCTGATGTCTATAGCCCCCAAGACCCTCTCTGGGTGTCCCTTATGCTCAGTGCATGCCTCCCATGGCTCTCTGAGTCCCTCACCAGGACCCACCTACACAGTCTGCTGTCTCCTGATGTGGCCCCTGCACCAAGCATGCCCGCTCACCGCCCTCCTGTTTCCACAGTCTCTACCTGACTTGGCCCCACCTGTGCCTGGAGCTGGTCCTGACTCCTCCTCCTCAAAATTCTTAATCTGCACCCTGCAATTTAGTAGTCTACTTCTTGTTTCCCAATCATGTCTCTAATGTTGATCTCTTCTCCCCTAAAAGAGTATGGGTTCCTTGTCCTGGCTGGAGTGGCTCAGTGATTTGAGTGCAAGCCTGGGAACTGAAGGGTCACTAGTTCAGTTCCTTATCAGGGCACATGCCTTGGTTGCAGGCCAGGTCCCCAGTTGGAGGTGTGTGAGAGGTAACCAATCAATGCTTTGCGTATAATGTTACTCTCCCTCTCTTTCTTCTTTCCTTCTCCTCTCTCTAAAAATAATAAAATCTTTTTAAAAATTAAAAAAAAAATAAAGACTGTGGGCTCTTTGCAGGCAGACAGTGTCACTATGATGGCACTAATAACACCTCTGATAGGCGGCTAGGCACTCCTTGTGTACCAGACCCAAAGCTGAGTGGTCCACATATTTATGTCAGTTGGTGAGGACAATAAACCTATGTTATCATACCATTCTACTGGTGAAGAAACTGAAGCTCTGAGAGGCTGGGTACCTTGTCCAAGGCCACTCAGCTAGGAAGTACTAGAGCAAGAATTTTAACTGCATTTGTCTGCAAAGCCAGTGCTTCTCCCTACTGCACATACTCCCTGTTGGTTGCTTGGTTCAAATTTCCTTGAGTGTTCTTCACGGCTCCATCTATGGGGTCCTCATTTCTCAGTGGTAGATAGAAAAGCCTCCTGCAGATAAGACAACAAACACTGGGCTCTCTCTCTGGCCAGTGTGTTCAGGGCCTGGCTCCACTGAGCCCAGGTGTCAACTAGAACTGCAAACCCTGTGCATGCCTCCCACCCCCACTGTCTTGCCTCTGTTCACTCTTCACAGCCCCACAACCCTCCCCTGTCTCTTTCCCTGGGGACACCTAAGGAGGGCTCTTTCCCTGGGGCTCCTGTATGCTGTCTCCTGATGGAGATGGTAAGAAAAGGGAGCACCTGGAGGTAACAACCCAGACTAAGGCAGACATCGTCCCGCCCCCGCCCTACACTTGTACCAGCTCCCATACCCGGCCTGGATCCTACCTCTTCAGGGCCACCCCTCCCCCAATCAGAATCTTTGCTTCAGGCTCTTAAGCCTTTGGGCTAAGCCCCACCCCTCTCCCAGCATCCTAAAGTTTGGGGGCTGCATTCAACTGAGAGATTTTCAAGTAGAGGTGTTTTGGAGGGACTTCTGCTGAGGCTCTATGTTCTGGGAAAACTGGGAAAGGAGGCAGCCACCGCCACGGTCTCAAAAGGCACCCGCGTAGCTCCCTCGGAGGGAGACCTCCTGCCTTTTCCCCCTCCCACCAGCCCAAGCGAACAGGGACCTAGCTTGCTTATTGTCACCTGACGCTGGGCAGCCACGGTTCCCATTGGTGGAGCCAGATTGGGTCTGGCTCTCCAGTTCCTTCTCGTCGCCTCTGCCTCTTTCTCCTCCACACGGCTTTGATTCCGCTCCTGCCGCTCCTGCCTCTCCTTGCGCTCAGCTGGGAACATCGCCTCTCCCGAGCGGCAGTGTGCTGCGGAGGAGGCAGGGGCTGCCTGTGGGGCATGGAAGAAGCCTCCTTGGCAGCTGCGAAAGGAACTAGAGGAGCCAGAGAGTGCTGCTGCTTGTGACCCGGCATCGGCCGCTGCCCCTGGCCTGGGGAGCACATCCACACCCAGCGTGCACCCTTTCCACCTTCCAGGTCTTCCTCTGCAGAGCCTGGTGGAACCAGGTAAGTGCTCTTGCTCCCCAGAGCGTCCTCCTGTCAATCCTGAGAGGGACTCCGCTGGCCAGGGGCTAGGAGCAGGGACACGGGGTCCTGCCACCTCCTGTGGCGCCCACCTGAGTTGCCAGGGCCCACGACCTTGTTTCCTTTCCCCTGAGGTCCTTGGCCAATGGGTTAACAACTGAATCCAGTCCCTGGGGCACCACAGTCAGTCACCCCATGACGATTCTGCTGCAGTCAGCAATGCCAATGGGGACAGCAGGGTTGGGGGAGCTTTTCCTCTGGCATATGGTAGCTTTTCTAAATGGGCATGGTCAGAGGGTGTCACATCAGTGTGCACGCGCTTGTGCATGCTTGTGAGAAGACTGGAGGTTTGCTTGCGTAGATAGTTCTGTCTGCATACACTGCTGTTCATGTGTGGGTTTGGACTGCTGTATGGCATGTCAGGGAACATATGTTTCTTTTACATGTGAAGTACATGTGTGGGGGACTACTTATCTGAGTAGCCTGTAGGTACATGTTGGTGGGCACTGTGTGAAGCAGTATTTATATGGGGTGGATGTATCCCTTGCCATGTGTGTGGGAGTGCATGTTGATGGAGGGTTTCTATGTGGCAGGTGCAACTCAGAGCAGAAGGGGTGGGTAGGTGGGTGGGTGTGGGCAGAGCCCCTGCCTGTGGGCAGAGCTGCGTTGGCATGCAAACCTGTTGGCATGTGAAGTCTCCGGGCTGGTAGAATACGGCCAGAGACAAACACATTTTCAAAGTCTGTGTTTTTGAGCCTAGAGCAGACTTGAGAGCAAATATCAGAATATGGACAGAGGTTGATGTGCATGCAAATATACATGGTGTGTAAGCAGACTTATGGTTGTGTGCCTTCTGTGGAGGTGGCGCACATGCAGGTTGGTGCCTGTGGCTTTCTTTCCCCCCAAACTATGGCTTTTTAAGAAGGCGTGCATGCATGCATGTGTGTGAGCCTGTGAACATAAACATGCGTGGGTCTATGTAGAGGTGGCAGCTAGTGGAGGGAAAACTGCGGGACAGTCTTAGAATGTGGAGGGTCCCTGAGTGCGTAGGTGAGTATGTGGGAGTCAGAATATCTGAGGAAGTGTGTGTAGCCTGTGGGTGGGCTTCCTTGGTGTGTGTGTGTGTGTGTTCACATGTGTGTGCCTGCCTGTGCGTGGGTGTGGGAATGCTTGTCTTGGGGTGGATTCGCACAGGAGTGTGGGTGCTCCCTAGGTGTTGTCTCAACCTGCCTCTCACACCCTGCCCTTCCTTGGTCATCTGTGCTTGCAGAACTGGGGCTCATGCCCACCCTTGTTTCACCCTGGCTTTACTGTTTGCCCTGTGTCACTCACAGCCACTTTCCCAGTCTTGCATGGGGAGCAGCCTCAGCTCCCCTAGAACTGTAGAGGAGAAAGGATGACCCAGGTCCTGGACACCTCACCAATAAGCTCAGCTGCCCTGCCTCTGTGAGACTAAGGAGTACTAGGCAGGAGTAGGTGCCCCGCCCATAGGATAGGTGTGGAAGGCATCCCATGTGGGAGGGAGTGTGTCTGTGTTGCATGTGGGGGTGCACGTGTAAGTATGTATATGTGCATGTGGGGGCACATCTATGTCTTCCCCTGGGGAGCTCCTTGCTGGGACCTCAGGAGATGGCAGCCCCCACTGCTTCACACCTGCTTCCATGAATTAGAAACTGGTTTATTGCACAGTTGTTTCTAGACACCCTACCCTGTCCTGTTTTATTTTATGGTGGGTCTTGTAGCACCCCATTCTTTTTTTCTTTTCTTTTTTTTTAAAGATGTTATTTATTGTTTTCGGAGAGAAGGGCAGGGAAGGAGGAAGAAAGGGAGAGAAGCATCAATGTATGGTTGGTTGCCTTTCACCTGCCTCCAGCTAAGGACCTGGCTGGACACCTGGCTTTGAACCTGGTTATGTGCCCTGACTGGGGAAGAGATCTTTGTGTTCTCAGGCCAGCGCCAATCCACTGAGCCACCAGACAGGGCTACCCCGTTCTTATTTACCCAATGCCACTGGCATTTGACTGAACCTCACAACAGTCAGGCGTATGCTCTAGGTGGAAAGGTAAGATGTAACAAGGACTCAGGTAACACTTGGGGACAGGTAAGGGCCATTGCTTATATCCTTTGCCCTGTGCCTACAACCTAGGTAGCTCACAAGTTAATTTAGAGGTGCCAGGCTCCAGAGAAGTCTTAATTGACATGAAAGTGTGGGTTGGAGCTTCTGGAAGCTATACATAGAAGAACCTGCTTTTGATGGCACATGGTAACCTTACCCTTACTCTCTGGGCAAGGAGAAGAAGAGGGAAGGAGGAGAAAAGGAGGCAATGCTCCAGAAATCTGAGGTGTGCTGGAATGGGCTTGAGGAAGAACCAGAGGCATGAACTCCATTGGGTGAAAAAGTCCAACCTACAACCATGCTCTTTCCCTAGAGAGTCCTTTCCCTTTCCTGCCACCTCTCACCCCTGTGTCCAGTTCCCCAGAGCTCCAGGGAGCCAAGTTGGCATCAGGGCCGGAGTCAGGGCTTCCTAGCTGAGCACAGGTGAGAGGGATGGTGGTGCCCATGCCTGGGAGGCAGCCAGAGGAAGGAGAGAAGGAGTGAGGGGGCAGGTGAGAGAAAATGTCATTGCTTGAAAGAAAAGGATGGAGAAAGAGAAATAAACAGTGGTAAAATCATGTGCACCTATGTATACACACATGCCACACATGTGACTCATGTGACACACACACATACATGAGGGAACAGTACCTTAGCTTAATAATGAAGGGCTTGAAGGCCCTGGCTGATGGCACAGTGGATAAGGCATTGGCCTGCAAACCCAAAGGTCGCTGGTTCGATTCCCAGCCAGGGCACATAACCAGGTTGCAAGCCAGGTCTCCAGCCAGCTCTATAGCTGGAAGCAGGTGAAAGGCAACCATACATTAATGCCTCTCTCCCTCTCTGCCTCTTTCCCTTCCTCTCTCTCTAAAAATAATAAAAATATTTTTAAAAATAATAATGAAGGGCTTGAGTGCTCTGGAGTCCAACAGACCTGAGTTAAAATAATTTTCCAGCTGTGCAACCTTTGGTATCTTACTACCCCCATCCTCAGCAACCTCATCTGTAAAACAGGAGTATCTAACTATTGTGAGTGCACATGATGTGGTATTTGTGATATGATAGGCATGTAGTCAGCCTGCAATAGCTGTCCAAGGTAAAACCAATTATTTAAAAGAGTCCAGTGACAGAGGATGTGCTGAAAGGGAGAGAATGATAGTGGAAAGTTATGGGTGAGAGAAGGGCTGTGTCTTGTGCTGCCCCTCCCCCACCAGTGGATCGGTGTGTGTCTGTGGCACTTGTACTCCCAGCCTTGTTGAGTCACCCCAGGGAGGAAGAAGGCTTGACCCCAGAGCCCTGGCCCCCTGGCCTCTTGGCTGCTGGTCTCCTGCCTTCACCCTCACACCCATTTCCTCAGGGGGTGCTTCCTGTCTCTCCTACGCCTCACGTGGTTCTCTCTACCCCCACTCCTTTCTCTTCAGGCCTGCTGGCTGAGGGCCCCCTCCTTGCTCCATCTGCTGCAAATATGTCCTGCCTAGCTTTTGCAGCATTCCCACTGCCTCAGCCACCTGTCAGGTGCCATCTGCTCTGCAGACCCCTCCTAGGAGAGCCAAGAGCCCCTGGGGCCGGGCGTGCCCCACCCACCCTCGTTCCCATGCCTCCAGTCTTCCCGGTGCAATCTTTTCATCGGATCGGATGAGGCAGGTGCAATCAGTGGCTCCTCAAGGTTCTACCTCCCAAAGGATGTTGGGAGCAAGACATTCCAGAAAACTCCATGGTGGGAAGGGAGGTGCTGATTCTCCCTGTCCTCTTAGTTCGCACAGGAGTCACACCAGCCAGGAGCATGGAGCTGCTGTCCACGCCCCACAGCATCGAGGTCAACAACATCACCTGTGACTCCTTCCGCATCTCCTGGGCCATGGAGAACAGTGACCTGGAGAGGGTCACCCATTACTTCATTGACCTCAACAAGAAGGAGAATAAGAACTCCAACAAGTTCAAGCACCGGGTGAGTGAGGGGGCCCACTGCTCTTGAAGGAGGCAGGAGAGTGCACGCCTGGAGGTGACAGTGGGGCGCTGGAGAAGCCTGGCTCCAATCCAGGCTCCTCTTCCTGTGCGATCTGGGTGAAGTTACTTAACCTCTCTGAGCCTGAGTTTCTTGGCTTGCAAAAAGGGAATCATAATAGTGCCAGCCACCACTGTAGGCTTGTGAGAGGCTTCTATGGAGTAATGTTTGTGTGGTGCAGGGCTTTGGACCCAGAATGCAGTGAATACTGTTATTTTGACTAGAGTGTTGGAGGGATAGAAATCTGTCCCCTGGGGATGCCTTGTGAACTGGGTGGGTGACTTGGGCCATGAGCAGAGGTGGAGCACTTTGCTGTCTTTCAGGCCCTTGTGGTCCTCTCTGCCCCTGGCCCTCTGGCCTGTTGGCTGGGTTTAGACAACAAATGTGAGAGAGTCCCCTGCGGCTGGGGTCTCCTTTCCCTGGGTGAAGCTGGTGTGGGGGTAGGTGGGAGGAGGGCTTCCATCTTTGGAGCTGGCAGAAAGGCAGGAGAAGAGTGAGGTAGAAAGAAGCTGGTTCCCACGGCGACAGCACCATGTGGGATACTCACCCTCCCTTTCTGGAGCTGGCTCCCCTGATCTGGGTGTCTTTTGGCAGGCCAGTTGCCACGGTGACATGAATGTTCAACACCACCCCCTTAACCTCCTCCCAAAAGAATAAGGCATATTTTCCCTTCCTCCCTGGCTTCTCAGCATTGGCCGTTGCCGTGGAGACAGTACTGCAGTGTGCAGAGCTCTTCAAGTCTCCCTAGAAAACGGAGGTCTTGCTGCCCTCAACTTTGTGGGCCTCCATCCTAGTTCCCAAGAGAGCGAGCATCAGAGAGTTGGGAGGGACGGAGACCAGGGGGTTCTGGTGGCCTTCCCAATGGCCACTGCTTGCTTCTTCAGGAAAATGGTGGCCAGGACCCCGAGCCTAGAATCGCTGAGACTCTGGTCCGCTTCAGGAGGGGCGGTGGGGCCACCTAGGCAGTGGAGGTCTGAGAGAATGCTGAGATTGGGTGTGACCCCTCCAATATGACTCTTGGCTCTTGGTCTGCATCCCATGCCTCAGGATGTCCCTACCAAGCTTGTGGCCAAGGCTGTGCCACTTCCCATGACAGTGAGAGGCCACTGGTTCCTGAGCCCCCGCACGGAGTACAGCGTGGCAGTGCAGACCGCGGTGAAGCAGAGCGATGGGGAGTATCTGGTATCCGGCTGGAGCGAGACAGTGGAGTTCTGTACCGGAGGTGAGGCCCTGCCATTCTGCTACTTTTGTGCATCCCACATAGTTATGGTCAGGAGGGGGCTTCATCTTAACATGGCAGACACCGTGACCCTCTGTTGTATACCAGCACCAGGCCGTCGGGAGACACAGGTAGATGAGACCTGCCCCTGCCCTCCAAAAGCTTGCGGACTGGTGACAACATCACTTCCACAATGAGATGGAGTCACGTTTTCTGGCTTGGGGCAAGCTTGTTTTTTAGGATTGTGGTAAAATACACATAAAAGTTACCATCTTCGCCATTTTCAGGTATACAGTTTAGTGGTATTAAGTATATTCACATTGGTCTGTAACTTTTCATCTTCCCAAACTGGAACTCCATACCCACTAAACAACAGCGCCACCTCCCCCAACCCCCGGACCCTGGCAGCGAACATTCCACTTCCTGTCTCCACAAATTTGACCACTCATGGTATCTTATGTGAGGGAAGTCAAGCAGTATTTGTCCCTCTGTGACTGGCTTATTCACTTAGCAGCATGTCCTCGAGGTTTATTCATGTTGTAGCCTGAGTCAGAATCTCCTTCCTTCTTAAGGCTGGAGTAATAGCACATTGTGTGACTAGACCACATTTGGTTTATTGGTCTTTGGTTGATGGGCGACTTGTGGAACAATCACATTTTGCTTGTGAGATTGTACTTAACTTGGGAAAATTATCCTTATTCGGGGGTCCCACAGATTCTCTTAGCAGAGCTTAGCTGAGAAATTCCAGCATGAACCAACGGAACACCAGTTCACATGTCCTTGGTCACTGATGATCTGAGTTCTGTCCCCACAATATTCCATTCTTTTGGTGTCCGTGGTGAGAACTGCCCCAGATCTCCCTCTGTCACAAGGAAGGGGCAGGGGACATTCTTAGCCCAGGGCCTTAAGACTGCTGACTCCATCCTCTGCCAAGGTCCGTGCCCTTTGCTGTCCTTGAGCTGCCATTTTCTTTTGAGTGGAGCATTTTTTTAGCTTAGCCGTACACCCTACTTTCTGAAGGGGCTCCCTCTCTCTGTGAAAAAGACCTCTTAGTTTACCCTGAACTCCACATGGTATACAAATTTATTCAAACAGGGGAGCTGGGAACAGCTGCATTCCAGTCCACATTCCTCCCGTCAAACCCAGCGTCCTGGCCAGGCCGCATCAGCAAGGAGGAAAGGGCACCTTTTTCTAATTCACACAAAGGTGCTGTCTAGGCTAGCAGCAGCCCTGCCTAGGCCTCTGGCCCTGGCCCTGGCCCTGGCCCTGGGGAGGGTCCTATTTCACTACTCTGTCTCCAGACTTCTCTGCCTTTCTTGGGTTGCTGACGTGGAGTCATTGCCCCAGACCTGGTCTGCCTAAATGCTCATCTCCATTATATAACTGAGCCCCACACCTTGGATGACAGCTGTCTCCTTCAAGGGTAGTGTGGGCAGCCTCCACATTGGTGGGTTTGAAGGTTCTCCCTAAAGGACCTCAACATCTCCCCCTCTCAGTCCTTCCTTCTTTTGCTTGATGGTCCTCCTTTCATACAAGGACAAGGTCCCAGGGCCCCAGCATGATTGTATAACTGGGCAGTGCTGTCCTTGTCTGAGGTAGAGAGTCTTGAGCCTCTGTCATGGTAGGGTGCAGAGTTGATGAGGACAGACAGCATCCAGCTGGCCAGTTCCCACGTGGTCCTAGGTACTATGGACATTCGGTGTCCCCTGCAGCTCTGAGCACAGACGTGGGTGAGAGAGTGGGGATAGGCTGTGATTCCCTGCCTAGCCCTTGGCTCATCCACCTGCTCTCTTGCAGATTATGCCAAGGAGCACCTGGCGCAGCTGCAGGAGAAGGCTGAGCAGATCGCAGGCCGCATGCTGCGCTTCTCTGTCTTCTACCGCAACCACCACAAGGAGTACTTCCAGCACGCCAGGTGTGCCTAGCACTGTGTGGCCCACCAGGCCCCGCCTGCCTTCCCCAGCTCTGCCTCAGCTGCCCAGGCTGTTTGATGTCACCCCAACCTCCCTTCACAAGGCTAGCTCGGAACTGGGTTCCAGGGAAGGAGAGGGCTTTCAGAATGGGGCTGCCTGGGGCTCCTGTGCCAGCAGCTCTGGGCGATTGAAGTCCCTGGGGGATCCTCTCGAAGGCAGTTCTTGTCACTGGGTTCTAATGTAGCAGGCCAGCTGTCTCCAGTTCAGGGCCTGGGTCTCAAGGGGCGGGAGGGAGGGACCCAGAGTTTGAGTGGATTCTGAGAATGAAGGGTGTGATCTTCACACTGTCTGCTGGGAAGCCTGGAGGTTCCAGGGTGAGCCTCAGGTAGCCCTTTGAGGGTGCTGAGGGGTTGTTGAGGAACTCCCAGGATGGAGTTTGGTGGACCTCACACCTATCATTCAACCTGAGCAGCTTCAGTTTTATTGCCTATGGCCTGCCTGTGTATAATTCACTTGGGAAAGAAAGAGAGGGGTTCCACATGCAAAAATTCCTTTTTTTTTTTTTTTTAAAGATTTTATTATTTCCAGAGAGAGGGGAAGGGAGAGAGGCAGAGAGGGAGAGAAACATCAATGTATGGTTGCCTTTCACCTGCCTCCAGCCATGGTCCTGGCTGGGGACCTGGCTGGAGACCTGGCTGGATACCTGGTTATGTGCCCTGGCTGGGGAATGGAACCAGCGACCTTTGGGTTCACAGGCTGACACCTTATCCCCTGTTCTATCAGCCAGGGCTAAAAATTCTTGATCTAATAGCTGATGTCATCCAACACCCTCAGCTGACACATGAGGAGCCCGAGACCCAGAGGGCCAGCAAGTCACTTGGCCCTTAGGATGGCCGGGACCAAGCAGGAGGGAGGCTGAATCAGGAGCTGCCCATCCCCCCATGATACTGCTCCAAGGGTGAGGGGGTGTGGAGGGTCTGTCTGGTATTTGCACTAAAGAAGAAAGGCAGGGAGCTGAGTGATAAGGGCAGTGGCCCAGTTTGGGTTTTTCTATCAGAAAGTAAGAAAGACACAAAGAGCACCCATGTGTGCCAAGGTATAAAGATGAACACAGACAGAATCCCCCTCTTGAAACCCTCAGAGTCTATTGGAGGACAGTACTGACAGATGAAATGTAGTAAGTGCTTGATTATTGAGTACACGTCAGTGTCCTGTACATAGTAAGCAGTCAAAATTTTGTTGCATGCCAGTGCCTGATGTTCCTGGGAGGTTTTAGAGGGGAAGGGACACCTGTGCCGGGCCTTGAAGGATGAATAGGACTTTTTCAGGCCAGGTGGAGGTAGGTGGGAAGAGCAGACCATCATGCAGAGGGCAGGGCACGCAAATGCAGAGGCAGGAACCTACTAGGGTGGGGTTCCCACGTGGCTGGAGCGTGTCACCTGTGGGGGTGGGCGGTAGGAGGTGGAGCTAGAAAGACCAGATTGTGATGCCTTGCTTGTCACTCAAGCTCCATCAAAGGGTTTTGTGCTGAGGAGCAGCAGGTTCAGACCTCTCCTGGGTGCAAGAGTAGGCTGGATCAGCCTATCTCCAGGGCCCTCCCTGCTCTTGCATTCTGGAATGTACTATTTGTGATGGGTGGAGGCGGTGGCTGGTGGGAGAGCTGGGAGCTGGGCTGGTTCTCTTCTCACCATATGTGGCAGCCAAGCCTCAGCCCAGCTCACCAGCAGCATTTTCTCTTCCCTTTGGCATCATCCCCGGGGTGGGTAGGACCCACTGCGGAAACATGCTGCAGCCCTACCTGAAGGACAACAGTGGCAGCCATGGCTCCCCAACCAGCGGCATGCTCCACGGAGTCTTCTTCAGCTGCAACACGGAGTTCAACACAGGCCAGCCCCCCCAGGACTCCCCCTACGGTCGCTGGCGCTTCCAGATTCCCGCCCAGCGCCTTTTCAACCCCAGCACCAACCTCTACTTTGCGGACTTCTACTGTATGTACACGGCCTACCACTACGCCATCCTGGTGTTGGCCCCCAAGGGCTCTCTGGGGGACCGCTTCTGCCGAGACCGCTTGCCCCTTCTGGACATTGCCTGCAACAAGTTCCTGACCTGCAGTGTGGAGGACGGGGAGCTAGTCTTCCGCCACGCCCAGGACCTCATCCTGGAAATCATCTACACCGAGCCCGTTGACCTGTCCCTGGGTACCCTGGGGGAGATCAGTGGCCACCAGCTCATGAGCTTGTCCACTGCAGATGCCAAGAAAGACCCCAGCTGCAAGACCTGCAACATCAGTGTGGGCCGCTAGGGACTCCAGGGGAGCTGTAGGGCTAGGGAGGTATGACTGGCAGGGTGGTGGTGGGTGACCTAAGTTCAGGGAGCTGGCTTTCTTTCCCCTGCCCCCCTGCCTCCTCCACACCATCGGTTCCCCCTCCTTCACCCCTTGGCATTAGTGGCAACAGAGGGTGGTTCCCTCGGTAGGCGTGGCCCACCCATGCCTGGTAGACTTGGAAAGGCTCTTAGCTTCAATAGATTGTGGGGGGTGGGATTTCTGGGCACTTCCCCTTTCCTCTGGTTTCCCTATCCTGCTATTTCTTGCTTCATCCCAGGCCTCCATCTCACGCAGACTGCAGCCTCCGGGCTCTCCGGAGGAAGCCTCTCCGGGCCAAAGTCCACATGTAGGTTACCTGCCTCCATAGGGAACAGAGAGCTGTGGGGTGTTCTTCCTTAGCCCACCCACCCCACTCAAGGCCATCACAGGATGCCTCCTTTCTGCTTACTGGGCCTGAAAGCTTCCCGCTCTAGACCTGGCCCTTTCCCTCTATAAATAGTCCCCTGCACTGCCATGACTTCCTGCCCCACAGCACCTTCTCCTGCCTAGGGGAGCTGTCTCCCCCTCACCTACACTCTTGAAGGGGCCATCTTTTTTCTCTTGGCTTTGGGGCATTCAGGCTGTTGGAGTTTTCCCTCTGTTCTGAATATAATACCAACCCCAGAGGACTTTCTTTTTTGCTCAGAGCACTGAGACCTGGCATGGCAGCCACTGGGGTTGAGGAGGGGGAAAGAGACCCCTGAGACCCAGATGGACCCCCTTCTCAGTTGGTAGTAGGCTGCCTCCTACCCTGAGAGGGCCTGATGCGGAACTGGGCCTGAGGGCCTTCCCAAAGAGCCAGACACCCTGGCTGTGCATTGTGCCTGTGAGTGGCCTAGAATGTGGCTTCCCTGCCACCCAACTGTCATCCCTCCCCATTGGCCCTGTCTGCACTGAGCCTATTGATAGAGAGTTCCTTCCCTGGGGTGCTCCTGTTGAAGGCTTTCCTGGGCCTAATAGTGTTTTTACCTATTTCCTAATTTTGTATGGGTCTGCAGGGTGATGAGGGCAGGCCTCCCATGACAAGCAGACCAGGTAGGGTGATGAAGAGATGTATCAACAGAGGCAGCTCATTGTTTGGGGATGATGGAGGCGATGTCAGGTGGAAGAGAACTGCCTCTGCAGTGACAGCCAAATTTCTGTGACGAAGAAAGAAGGAGCCTGCAGGCCAACAAGGCCATGTCTCAGCAAGGGGCAAGTGGGACAGCTGGTCGCCTCTTCTGTAGCCATAGGGCGTGGTGTGACCAGCTGTCTCTGTGGCATGGATCAGGTCTGGGGGCCTTGGGGGACGCATGGAGAAGGAGAGGACATGGGCCCTCAGGACCACCCCCCCACCTCCCCCGCTGACAACATTGCTTTGGGGGTGGCCCGCTGCCCTCCCCTGGCCCCGTGTCTGCCCCAGGCTGGGGCATACCTGCCTGCACTGTGCTTGCGATGTGTACCAATAAACCACCATGGTCTGAGAGCCTCGCCTCTTCCTGGGCTCTGGGAGTGTGAGTAGGCAAACTAAAGGTGCTCACATGACAATGCCTCCTGGAAAAGCCACTGGAAATTGTTTCCCAGGGTGTTCCAAATCTTGCTGTGAGATTGGGGCTCAGAAAGAAGAGCCATCTATCCTGCTTGGAGGGAACTTTGGAGGTCATTTGGAGCCACCCTGCACTTTGCAGGGAAACTGAGGGCTCTTGGGAGAGAATCCATTGCATCTGGAAGTATAACCACAGTCCCCAGGCCCCCCTTTGGAGCCCCTCCCACTGCAATGTCAGACCCAGAGGCCACTGAATTCCTCTCCCCCAGAACCCCTGTCCCGTCTCCAGCAGGGCTCTTCTTGCAGATATGAGTCACCTCTGTATCTATTATTATGGAATTATTAAAATGATGCTATGCTGGAGTGGAAAAGCTCCAAAAAAATTAGAGTTACTTCCCTGACACTGCCTGGCTCAGGGCCAACGAACATGTGTCATTGAGAACTTGGGCAAAGCCTTCCTGGGGCTAGGAAGGAGAGCTGAAGGGCAAAAGCCACTCCCCAAGGGCCTACTATGTGCCAGACATCACACCAGGTCCTTTCACACATCAGTTTAGTCTTTACAATGGCTCTGTACTATAGTCACATTTAACATGAAGAAACAGAAATGCAAAGTCTTGCCCATGTCTTATGGTCAGTAGGCAACTGTGGCCAGGATTTAAATCAGAAGCTGGAATCTTCCCATTTCATTTCCCTGTGTCCCCTAGTTGTGCCAGGGCCACCTGACACAGTAAGACACAAGCAGGGCCCACCTCAGACACAGTGAGCAGACTCTCCAGGGGGTCTCCTTGAGAATTCTCTGGCTGACCAAGGCCCTTCCTAGTTGCTGAATAACACCAGAGGGCGCTGTGGAGTCGCAAATGCCCAGGAGGCTTACTTAAAAGGTTTTGGGCAACAGCTGGAGTTCAGAAGTCCCAGGACAGGGAGTGACCACCAGGGTCTAGCCTTTCACCTCCGAGCTGGACCCCTGCCTTCCACCACCAGCTGAGGGCTTTTCAGAGTCCTGCAGAGGGGAGACTTCAGTCTTCCTTTTGTGGATCTTTCTGGGTTTCTCGGGAGGGGAAACCTGTTCCCAGGGTCCTCCTAGTAGGAGATGAAGGTGGCCAGCTGAGGCAGGGTGGATGGGGTTGGTGGGATGCACATGCAGGTCTCCTCCAGAGAGCCTGCTCTTCCTTCCTCTCTCCAGGTGGCTGCTCTCTGGCACTTGCCTGGGCCAGGCTGCTAGGGGCACCTGTCAGACCAACCTGGGTCAGGGTATCGGGGAGAGTCCGCCCTAGGGTTCCTTCTGGTGGAAGGAGAGGTCTACATGGGAACACACACACACACCCACACACACTTACACACACACACCCTGCTTGGGCTCCGTTAGAAAACAGCTTCAGTGGCCACAGAAAGGTGAAGGAAAACCTTGGACTGCAGCTGCCACTGTATAGAGTGAGTGCCTTTGAGTTAGCTCTGCTCCAGTGCAGGGAGGGAGGGGAAAGGAGGTGGCAGCCACCAAGGGGCACCCCAGAATTATAGGTGGTATTCTGCTGCACAGGCACAGACACACCAACACACATGTAACCACATGCACTAATGCTCCCAACACACACACACACACACACTCTGCCTGGACACCCACTTCCCTGGCCATTCCTTTCCTCCTGGGCCAGCATCTTTCTTTGAATCCTGGATGGATGACAGCCCCCACCCCATTGTGGGATGAGAAGGACCCCTCCAAGAACCCACACGGTTTTACATGGCTTTGGTATATGTCTCTTGTCTACGTTGGGAAAAGAGGTGGCTGGGGTCCCAAGGAAAAGGACATGAAGGTACCTTTCCCCAAAATGGAGGGAGGCCCTCAGGAAGCTGAGATGAGGTGATTGGCCATGAAACAGCTTGGTTACAGCATCTGGAGGAGATTAGAACCAGATGTTCCCAGGACGAGGGAGGGGGAAGGTGTGGGGTTGGGAAGGGGCTGAAGCAGGAGAAGGGGGCTGGTCCACAGGAGGCTGGGTAAGGCCTTATGGCTCTCTTGGGAAACATCTGGCCGCCCTCTACCCCACTCCCCAAGTCAGACACTACTAGTTTTGCAAACCAGAGCAGCAAATCTTTTCTTGGATTCTAGAGTCAGCCCTGTGGGTAGGGACAGTTAAGCCCAGCGTGTGACTTGCGAGATACCCAGAAAGGCTACCAGGCAGCCAGAAATTCATCCCCTGCTTCACAAGCCCTGCCTTGCTGTGGGTTAAGCATTGTCCTTTCTGGCAGTAGTCCTCTGCTAGGCTCCTGACAACTGACTGCAAACTTGTGTGCCCAGATGTTGCCTTTTGCCATAGAAGAGAGCAGTCTAGGAGCTAGGAAATGGTCCAGCAGAGGAAAGGAAAGGGAGACCTATTCGTGGAAAGCCTCCTGTTTTCCAGCACTGGGACAGATTTCTTCAAAGGGTATCTCATTCCTTCACTGAAACTCTGTGAGCTGCTATTATCCTATGTCTAGATAAAGAAACCGAGGTTCAGAGTGGTGAAATGACTCACCCAGGGGCACATGCCACCAACCCGTAGAGCTTGTGTTTGCTTTCAAACTGTTGGGGAGGGGGGTGGAATCAGAGAGAAACAGGAGCAAAGGGCAGTGCAGGGAGTCAATTTTCCTTCTACAGTTGAGGCAACAGCTGGCTCTGCAAGCCATAATAGCTGCTGAGGGGTCCAGCCACTTCAGTAGCCTGGCCAGCCCTCTGGCTGCCTGGAGAATGAACATCAGCTTTTCTCCCTGCCTGCGGAAGGAAGGGCTACGGGCAAAGGCACCATGCCCAGGGAGGGGCAGTTGGCCAGTGTCACAGGGCCAAGCCTGGCAGAGGCAGGTCTCCTGGCTGCCTGTTGCTATCATCTCCTGGTGCTGTCATCCTGTTCTTCCAGGGGTATAGGGGTGCTGCCAGAGGGAGGAGATGGAAGCCCCAAAGTTAGTGGTTATCTCAACTTGGTTACCAGGGTTGGGGCACAGTCTGGGGCAGGCCCAGCTTAGCTCTTCTACTTCTGGCTGTGCACTCGGGGTCCAGGGAAACCCAGGGGGACCTCCAGGGCTTGGAGACAGTTGGAGGAGGAAGAGTGTCTTCCTCTGACGTGAAATCACCGGGCTGATGGGTGGCTGCACTGAAGTTGGTCTACTTTAGAACCTGAAGCAGCCAGAAGCTAAGGGTGGGCTGGGCCCTGAGAACACATGAAAAGTTCTGGCATATGGATCAGTGGCCTGCAGCCAGCTTCTAAGCAGCCTCCACCACCTGGTGGCAGCCTCTGCAGATGGGAGGACTGGGAGAGCCTGCCAGCCCAACTCTCTGAATCAGTACAGGGGTCTGAACCTGTGGTCTTGAGACAGGTGCCCTCTGCTATGGCATTGGGTGGTCCTGAGCTGCCTCTGGCTGCGGTACTCATTCACAGAGATCCCATTTGAGGTGGAGAACCAGGTACTCTCTGTGGGCTGGAGTCCCACCGTCTAGATGGGGTTATGGTCCCAGTTTCATCTGGACACGTGGCTTGTGAACTGGGAGTGTGGTCCTCTGAGCTTCAGAGGACCGGGAGGGCTGGTGCAGTGAGCCATGACCACCAAGTGCAAATTCAGCCTTGGAGGAGCTGATGCTAAGTTGGTTGGCAAAGTGTCTGAGTGAAAATGCCCAGGCAGCTCCAAGAGTTTAGGGGCCTGGCCATTCTGCTCAAGGCCCTTCAGCCTGTCCTGAGCACCCCAGTCAGAGGAGGTAGGTAGAGACAGAGTGGAGTGGCCATGACATCACAGCCTTCGACCTCCCTGGAGTAATAAGCAATAACCCCTCTGGCCATTGTCCATGGCCTCTCAGGCTTCAAGGCCTCACGTGCGGTCAGGACTGGAAGACAGGGCCACAGCCTGACCATGCAGGGGGTTCTGCATGCAAATCAAATACTAGCAGTGTGTCTGCTTTCTGCTTAAGGACCAATATGTCATGTACCATGACACTGTCCCCCAACAGAGTTCCGACAACCTCTGGCACAACAGCTGCCCAGCTGTGGGAGGATCTGGGACCAGGAAAGCACTCCAGTCCACTGAAGGCTCTCCGGGAGCCTTGGGGCTCAGGGCAGGACCCTGGTCTCTGGAACCTGGGAATGGCCAGACCAGGTATGAGAACCTGGGTTCCCCTCGATTTTCTTTCCTTGTGAGGTCCATGTAAAGCAAAGGCAGAGAGAGGCTCCATGGAAGGGAAGGAGCAGGAATGTGGTTTCTCTTCTCCTGGCCTCAAGGAGACGGGTCTGAGCCTCCAGGCTGGCTGGGAGGGAAGGGAAAATGATGAGACACAATCTTGGGTCGCCTTGGGAGAGGGGGCCCAGGCTGGAATGTTTGCTCAGAGTCTGGCTCTTGTCTCCATGACAAGAGAAGGACCTATGGGGGCCAGCACTCAGTGCCTGCCCTTCAGGAAGTCAGGCACTGGAGCCAGCTAGTGAGTCTGCTTTCTGGCTGATTCCAGTTTTCTGGCTCCTGGTGTGGTCTCCCAGCTGGACACCCATACGGTCCACCCACCCCTTCCTTAGACACAGAGACAGGAAACCCAAGTGGACACCGAATGGACAGACACACACCTATCCCCTTTTACATACCTCCCTCCTCCCCACCAGAGCCTTTCACAAGAGCAGCCCAGCCATCCCATTGTGTGGACGGCCAATCAGTGTGTGCCTGGGCACACACCAGCACAACCGCCTACAGGGTGGGTTGCGTATGCGGCTGCTGTGCTGGTGTGTGCCCAAGTGTGAAATCACACCCTTAGGGGTCCAGAAACAGAAGGGAGGAAGAGCAGCCAGTGAGCCAGGTGTCCTGGCTATGGGCCATCCCAGACACAGCAAGCCTGCACATCTGCAATTCAATGCACCTGCCCCCTCCCACCATGTCCCAGATAGCCTCTGGCACAGGATTCTGGCTGTAGTAACACTTTCGGTTTATTGGCTGGAATGTCTTGGCGTGGCTGACCAGGCACTGGGCCTGAGATATGCCCTGTCTCCTTCCCCATCCCTACCCATCACCTTCCCACTATGGCTCCCATGGGACATACCCCAGGAAATAGTAGGAATAGGGGGAGAGTGTCAAAATTAAACCAAATGAGTCTGGGGAAGGGCTGGAACATATATGTTACAATGAAGATACGCACCAGCTATATACAATCCAGCACGTAGAAATGGACAGAAGGCCCTCTCCCCACCGGTCGGCCCCCCAAAGGAATGGCCACTTCAAGTGTCTGAGTGAAAGCTCTGGCTCCCTGGCCCTGGCCCCTCTCTCTGGAAGGGCAAGGAAGGAAGGGATCTGGGGAAGTGGCTCATGAAGGAGTCCAAGCCCCCGCCTCCTGAGGACAGCCTCACCTGGAGCATTGAGGGCAGGGACAGGGTACCCACCACCTGCCAGCCCCCACTGTCCAGTCCAGGTGACCGAGGGCAGCAGGCTTCATGTCCCGCCCATGAGCAGAGGTCACTTCCTGCTGTGCAGTGTGTCCTGGAACTTGGTGCTGGTATAGCGCAGGTGGAAGCCTTTTTTGGTGATGGTGTCGTCAGAGTGGAATCTCACTAGGACAGAGTCTCCCGCCGAGTACACCTCCTCCGGAGGCTGACAGGGGAAGGGAATGTGTGAGCGCCAGGGATACCCCATCCCCCCCACCCAGGTCCCTTGCTCTAAGGAAGTCATGTGGCTCCCCAACCCCTGGAAGCAGAAGGATGGCTCTTCTAGTGGGTGTTGAATGGGGCGCCTGGAGAAGGGGAGAAAGCAGGAGCTTAAGTCCAGAGAAAAACTTCCATTCTCAACCCCGCTCTGCTATAACCAGTTAGTTGTGAAGTTTAGGCAAGGTGCTGCCTTTCTGGACCTTGCTTCCCTCCAGTACAAATAGGACCGCAGGCTACCTGCCCTCCGGGCCTAGGGCTCAGGGAGGGGCACGTGGGAGGGTGGCTGTGAAGAGTTCGGCAATGAAGCAGGTTCTGAATGGCCGCCTTCTACCCATCCCAACCGTCTCTTGGACAGGACTGGACAGCCAGGTCCCCAGGCCTGGGTTCAGCCCTCCCACACCTCTGGCCATTGCCAACTCCAGGGAATGCCTCTTCCCAGGCTCCTGCGAGCCCTTCCTCAACTCCGTGCACAGGGCCTCAGAGTGAGAGCCACCAGCAAAGCACCAGCACACAGACACTCCAACCCTCAAGGTGTGGATGATTCATTTCTGGGAACCTTGGGGCCACTTCCAGCAAACATGCCAGGAAGCCCTGATGGGCCTGGGTTCCTTCCTCAAGTCCCCTGCTGTTAGTTCCAGTTTGGTGGAAGTCTTTGAAAGAAGCCACCTGGGACGCCTGAGTGTGCCAGATCAAGGGAGTTACCAAGGGCAAAGTGGGTGGGTGAGACATGCCAGTTTGGCACCCAGGGGACTCCAGAGCCACTGAGCAGGGCAGGCAAGGGGGCTGTGTGCTATACTTCCACCTGCTCCCCACCTCTCACCCTGCCCAGCCCCCTGGCCTTCCACAGGTTAAAGCTCTGCTCCTGAGGGGAGATTCATCACAATGCTGGGTCCAGCAGCTGCTACAGCCCTGGGAATCTCCGCCCTCCCTGAGGCGCCCAGGCTGACTGGAGTTGGCCACTAGAGTGGAGGGGGCCAGGAGGTGATTCAAGGAGGGCATCCTGGGTATGCGCATGCATGTGAATGCATGTGCAAAAGCATGTCTGTCTGTCTGTCTGTAGGGGTGGGAAGGGGAAAATAGTATTCTTTGAGGGAGGTCAAGATTTGAAATAAAAATAACAAAAGAAGCTGCAAGCTCTGACTGGGAGGAAAATAAACCCACTTTTGTGGTTTTCCTGCTCCTTAACCAAACCCTGTCAGGCACACTATTCAGAAGGGGACCTGCTTGGATAAGCAGCACCCTGGCCTGGGGACCACTGGCCTCTCACCAAGGAGAGAAGTGGCCGTGGAGAGGAGGCAATGTGTTTATGGGTCAGCCAGAACCACTGGTCAGCTCAGGTGCTGGTTCCCGGCTCTGGCCCCCACTCGGAGTCTCGGAAAGCTTCTCTGGGACTGAGCAAGAGAATGGGGTTGGGGAGGAGGTGGGGGGAGGGCTCCATACTCCTGCTGGATGCAAACTGCTTTGGAGGCCTGGCCTAGCTGGTGCTAGACAGGCCTGAGTTGGGGCAGGGCCTCCTGAAAAAGGTTATAGGAACCTCTGTTTGCATGAAAAGGGCTGGTTGTCCCGGGTGAGGCTGGCCCAAGGCAGAGCAGGCCTCTGTGAGCAGGTAGCTGGGTCTCTGCTGCCCACCCACCAAGCCTGCAGAAGCACCAGGCTGTCACTGCATCTCTGCATTGAGGTGAAGAGCAGGGGACCTGGGGGCCTCACCCCTGAGCCACAGTAGCGTCCCAGTCTGGGGGCGGTGCTGTCGTAGCCATCGAAGAGCTCCATGTAGTCGTAGCCACAGTCAGTCTCCTCTTCTACCTCGAAGGTCTGGAACACCAGCTCCACGCCGTAGCCTTCCTCTGCCACGATGACCCACTCGCAGTCCACCCCCCCAGGGTAGTTGTTGTCACCAAACTGGGCATGGGAGTAAAGGTCCTTGGATTTCACCTCGGCTCGTACCTGGCCTCCACACTCTGGGGGGACAAGATGGACCATCGCTCCCTGAGTAAGGCTGCAGGCAGGCACTGTACCTCACCACGCTGGCCTGGCTCGCTGGCTGGAAGCCCTGGGAGAGGCCACGTGGCTAGTGAGGGCTGGGTTTGGACCTGGCCCAGGACTTGGCCCGGAACACATGCTCTGCCGCTGGGCCTCTGGATAGAGGCCCATGGAAGCCGGGATGCATGGGAGGGGGCAGATCCGAGCAGAAGCCAGGAGGGGAGGGCATGCTTGTTGAAAAGGGGACATTGCTAATTTGCTCCAGTTGATGGCTGTCATGGAAGAATGTGGGCTCTGCACTGCCAAAGATTCCATTCTTAAGACAGCAGATGTACATTTAGATTTTACGCAAAGACTCCTGATTTTTAAATGTTGGCTCACATTTTTGAAAAACACAGTGTGGGCCAAATACAGCAGGTCTGAGGACCAGATGGAGTTCTGAGTCTCCAGTCTGTGACCCTGTGCTGTGAGGGGGAACAAGAACATGTGGGGCAGGGCCATCTGCAGCAGTTCTCCTCCTGAGGCCCCCTGGCCTCTAGGACCTGGTGCTCACCCCTCCCTGGAGAGGATGGGCAGGGACTGAGTGGAAAGTGACGAGGGGAGGCTGTAGACCATCAGCTCAGGGGAGTCCCCAGCAGACCCACAAAGAATCTACGAAGCCCCATCCAACACCCTGGGTCTGATGGACTATCCAGGCCTCCCAGGACTGGCCTCCAGGTTTTCTTTGCAGCCAAGGTTCCCACTTCACAGCTGGCCTCACACATCCATTGCTCTGGCCAAACCAAGTGATTTGCAAGCACCTGTTGTGCTCAGAGCTGTCCTGGGGTTGGGGCTGTGCTCGGGCTCCTTCCCCTGTTGGAATGACCCAGCCAGTCACACCCAGAGCTAGGCCCTCGTCACGTTTTTGTCTGCTGCAGTAATTATCTGTGCACATCTTGTCCCTCTCTGGGCCTGCATATTTCCGGGGTTAGCAGGGTGAAGGGCTCAGGCCTGAGGCAGAGCCATTTGCCATGACTGCTTTCCTGAACAAGACCAGAGCTCAGTAGATGGTTGTTGAATAAATGAACAAATGAACGCAGAGTAAGCCACTCAAGGGGCTGACGTATTCATCTGCTTTGTACCCTTTATGACCCAAACTTAGAAACCTGCCTAATACGTGTCATGTATTAGTAAGCAGGTATTAAATGAATGAAGAGTGAGTTTTGGGGATACAGTCAAGTGTCCCAGCACGGGGAACTCTGGGGATTCCCTACCCCCTGTCGTCACTGCCCTCTGACCGGCTACCTTCACAGCCCCTAATCAGGACGTGCCCTCCCTCACCCAGGAGGCTCCATCTCTGCTCCCCTAGCCCAACCCTCGGCACACTCTCTCTTTGGCCAGGCCCCAGGCTCACTCATCTATCTGCACCTACACAAGCTCTTTATAACCCCCACCCAAGCCGGCCTGCCTTTGAGACCAGAATCAGCAGCTGCCTCCAGAACAGATGCTGGAACAAGGGCCCAGAGGCCTGGGACTGGTGGCAGGTGGCTCACCTGTGGAGTGGGAAGCCTGGAAGCCCTTCCTCTGGATGGAGTTGTCGGAGTAGAAGCGCAGGAACATGCGGCTGCCCGAGGCCACAACAGGCTCTGGTTTCTTGCTCCCACAGAAGCGGCCCAGAATAGGGGCCTTGGCATCACGCCCATCATACACCTCCAGGTGGTCGTAGGCACACTCAGGCTGGGCCTCAATGTCCATCTCCTGGAAGGTCTGGAGGGCATGGGAGAGGAGAGTGAGATAGAAATGTGGTGGGGGTCAGTGGGGTGGGCAGCAGGTGGCCCCAAACCCAGGCCTCCTGACCCCAGCTCACAGACTCTGGGGGAGAAGCCACATCTGGTGGGTGGCAGTGAGAGATGAGCCAAAAACAGGGTGATGGCAGGGACACCCCCAGTATACACTGGGGAAGGACCTCTGTTGAGACCAGACTGGAGTTCTCTCATAGTGGCAGACCTTTCAGCTCAGACAGGCATCATCAGCCTGCAGTCTGCCTGCTCTGGGCAGTGCCTCTGAGTGACCCAGGGCTTAGGAGCTGACAAGAGACAGGTCAAAGTTACATGGAGGAGCAGAGTGCCTGTGTAGGTTGGGGTGTGGGCACCTTACCAGCTTGACCCGGTGCCCGGGGGTGCTTAAGATAGCCCAGGTGCACTCCTTCTTGCTAGGATATTTGTCAGGCCAGTTGGGGCTGGTGATGGTACCGCTGGTGGATGTCACTTTGTGGTCACAGCCAGCTATGGGATGTAAGTTAGGGGAAGGGGGCCATTAGGAACACCAGTGCCTCAATGCCCCCTATGAAGGAAGAAAGCCACTCCCATCTGCCTGCCTGCCTTCTCTTATTTCCCATGTAAACACAGGCTGAATTTATATCCTTTTTTTCCATTGTTACCCACATCCTATGAAAACAAACTGCTTGGTTCCAAGAGAGGCCCCACCAGGCAGCATCCATGGAACCACACTCCCAGGCACCCCTGAGAAAATTCAGGCCCTCTGAGGCCACCTGGCCATACCTTATCTGCCCTCTGAGATGCTGTCATCCTTGATCTCCTGCCATGCCTCCACCAAATTCAGAGAAGACTGGCACCTGACTCAGTTTTCTACATCCCATCCCACCACCATCCTTAGTGATATGAACAAATATGCAGACAGTCCACCTAACACACTGGCCTCTCAGGCCCTCCCCTTGACTCTACTGGTTCTTACCTCCTTCCTCCAGAGGCATACTTGCTCATGACCTCTCCCTAGCCTTGGCCTTCACTCACCATTTCTCGAGGCTACAAACATACCACCCTCTCTCTGGCCACCTCTCATCCGTCCAGGCCACTCAGGCCTCCTCTGTTCTGCCACCACTTCTCCAACTTGAGTGAGACCTCCACAGCCCCGGTCCTTCCAGCATCTCCCAATACTGCCCCCTTGGTTGACTTAACTTGCTTCCCTATCCAGCTGGACCGCATGGCTGAGCCACTGATAGGTCACCAACACACTGTCTTCCTACTATACCATCTTGGAAAACCCCATTCGTGGCTCCTAATCGTGGTGGGCCCCAAACCAGTGGACACTCTTGGATCTGTCTTTCACCAGCACCATCTCTCACCTCCTCAGCAATGGCTCCAAACCGTCAGCTCTCTCCACTCCCAGCAGATCACCTCACCTCCTGTCTCCCTGAGAAAGTCAGGCTCTCCAATACAAAGGGCGTCAACTTCTCGACCCCACCTGCAAGCTCTCTAGCAGGAATGATTCTCCTCTGTGAGCTGGAGCTTGTTGCTGCCCACCACCTGGGACCCCGGTGCCACAAACTGCCCACTCTCCCTCCCCCTGCAGGGCTATGAGCCTTCCTGAGCTGTGCCCGTCCTAACCCAGCCCTCCCACAGCCCTGCAACCACTCCCACTGCCACCCAGCCTATCGCCTCTTCTCAGCCCACCTTTAAGAAAATGTGCTATCACCACCTCCTCCCTGCATATGGCCCCTCAAACCATCTGCCTTCTGCCCCACAAATACATTTAAAAGCTAGTGCTCAATCACTCATGATCATGCAATCTCAGTCCCTCCAAGAAGTCTGGGCAGCTGCTGGGCTGGGAGGAGAAAGGGAATGTGGTGTAGGGGTGCAGGCCATCTAGTAGCCCTGGTGGAGGCAGGTGGGGCTCCTGGTCCTCCCTGTTTGAGCTGAGCTGTTTCGTTACCCATCTGGGATTACCCATGTCCACATGCACTGATTCTATGTATTCCTACCTCTATCTTCCATGCCTTCTAACATTTCCTTGCACACCTGCTGGACTGCAAACTCCTTAGGAACTGGGGGGCTCCAGAGCACAGTGCTGCACCTCTACAGGGGTTCAGGAAATGCTGATTCATAGTTAGCCTACCCCCGGAGTAAGGAACCATGAGTGCTCCTAAAGTGAATCAGAGCTACTGTGTATGGGGATCATCTCCCCAAGAAGCTGAAAACCTCTCCTGCTATTCCATTGATGTTGATGCTGAAGGCTCTTTAGCAAAACCCTCTTTCATAGAAGGTACAAAGATATAGTATAGACAATGTCGAAACTAGGTTTTTTCTAGCTAGAAGATGCGGGTGCTCTGTGAGTCAGGAACTTCACATTTGGGGAGCCTGAAGTGACCAGGTTGCAAGTCCTTGAGTGTCTGTTGAGTCACAGTTGAATGCTTCACTTCTGCTCATTCTAGGCAGCAGTCTGCTCACACCCTGGTTGTCCACCTTGTGACGGTGAGAAGAGGCATTTGCCAGCTGCTGTGCTCCGTGCTCAAAGCAAGATCTCCAAAGCTCAGTACCTTACAAAGTAGGTGCCATTTTTTGGATCATCTCATGGGTGAGGAAACTTTTGTTCAGAGAGGTGAAGCGATTGACCCAAAGTCACACATGTTCAGTGGCAAAAGCACTGTGCTGAGAGATTAGTATGCCCCTAACAGGCAGGTACCACAATGGAATTAACACCTTGGGATAGGCCAGTGTTGAAGTGTCCAAAAGCAGTATCAGATGATATCAAGGATGACATGAGAGCTATTTTCAAGTATCTGCAGAGCATCAGTGTCTGGGAGGCAGTGGGCTGTGGTGAGTGTCCCCAGGGTCAGCAGTGCAATCAACAAATGGTGACATGCATGTCTGTGTTTGCAATGAGCCAGGCATGGCTCAGAGCCCTTCGCAGCCCCAAACCCTTACAAAGTGGTGCTGTTACCACCTACATGTCACAAAGGGGTAAACAGAGGTCCAGAAAGAGGAAGTATGTCCCTCAAGGGTCCACGCCTGGCTAAGTGGCAGAACTGAGCCAGACAACCTGACTCAAGTCTGTGCTCCTAGCTGCTGTCCCATCTCACCTCTCTGCCAGGGGGGGTTGTTAGAGAAAGGACTCAGGCGTGGGTTTGAAGAAGCAGTCACCATGAGAACAGCTTAAAATGGAGCCTGGAGGCAGCTGTGAGCTCCCCCCACCCCCTCCATGCTGCACAAAAAGAGGCCGGGAGTGCGTGTGACTCGGATGCTGCTGGGGCTGGAGGGATCTGTGCACCAGGCACCAGGTGAGGTGAGGTGACAGCAAGGGTCACTCACTCAGCTCCTTGAGTCTAAACACTGTGGCCAGTGGCCATGGTGCCTCGGCCCTCACGCACCCAGGCTTTGGTTCCGTAGGTCCACATGCTGTGGGCAGTGGATGGCACCCACAGGCACTGGGCATGGCACTGACATCACTTACCTTCCTTGCAGTCATGCTTGTTGTCATGGAGGACAAAGCCGCTGCGACACTGGCACTCGTAGCTGCCGAAGGTGTTGACACAGTCTTGTTGGCAGCCACCATTATCCTTGGAGCACTCGTCCTTGTCTGCAGGGGAGCAAACAAGGGCAGACCCTAGGTCTGTGCAGGCTAAAGTCCGGGAAGGCACCCCCCGGGGACATGGGAGTCCTGGCCGGGCTTCCTCCCCTCCAGGAACTGGGTGAGGAGGTAGAGGCCCAGGGGCTGATGGGGTCCGGCTGCGGGGAGAGAAAGCAGAAGTGGGGGTGGGGCTGGGCCTGGAGCTGACCAGAATGGGATCCCTCTACCATTACCTGCTTACTGGGCAGACCGACAAGTGGAAAAACAGACACACGGACAAGTAGACTGCAAGAGAAAGGAGCAGGACGCAGGGGTCCCTCTTTTACTTCACAACAGGAAATGTCACAGACACCATCAAAATGGGAGGGGGAGGGGTAAGGGAGGTGCCCTGTCCACGTTGTGGGGGACAAGGGGCAGGAGGAGAGCACCAGTTCTGTCCGGCCAGAGGGAGGCAGGCCGGAGTGGCAGAGGGGAGGTGGGGGTGGGCAGCATGGAAGCCCCCATCCCATTCTGTCCAAGGTGAGGTTCCTGAGTAACAAAGGGTCCGGGAGGCCTGGCAAGCCTCACTGGGGGGTCCGGTTTCTTTTCTGTACTCGGAATTTGAGCTGCTGGGGTCGTCCCCGAGGGGGCTGTAGAGCTGGCCTCTTTTCTGAAATGAGAGAGGAGAAAAGGGACCAAGGGGTGGGGGTGGAGGGCAGGGACCAGAGAGGGAGAGCATTGAAAACCAGACCCAGGGCCTCGAGGCAGATCCCCGGGGCAGGGTGGGGAGGCAGCAGGCACACACATGCAGGATGGCCATGTCCGAGCAGCCAGGTCATGGAGGGGCAGCAGTGGGGGGAGCACAGCGATGGGATGGGTAGATGGATGGGGAGAAAGCCTGCGGCAGGAAGAAGGCCTGCAGGGGTGGGCACAAGGTCTCGCACTGGGGAGAGAAAGTCTCAGGCAGAGGGGGGTGCAATCCTCGGAGAGGGCAGGCCCCGGGGAGAGCTCTGCCCTCTCATTCTGCTGCAGCTACACAGAGTGTTAGGCACACAGTCAGACTCAGACCAACACATCCACACACATCGGGTCCCCTCAGGGATGTACTGTTGTCCCTATGTGGCAATACAGTGACCCACAGGTTCACACCCTCACACCCTCAGCCATCCACCCATCTGTGTACACATGCACACAGGGCACACTCATATGCACAGCTGCTCACGTTTGGGTGGGCCGGCACACACACTCGCGCCAACACAAATGTGTGCAGACACAGACCCTTGGTCATACAGGCATGTGTATGCCACACCCACATGTTCTTGTTGTCCATGGTCTCTCTGGGGACCACGTGCCAGGCAGAGGCAGGAATTCAGGGAAGGTGTGTGGATTAACGGGCACCCACAATTCCAGAGATGAACCGCAAGGTGGAAAGATGCCTGCTGGCATTCAAATGGCTGTGGTGTCTGTGACAAAGGGATGTGATGAAGGGAGCCCTGTCTCTGTCAGCAGCAGAGCCCAAGGGCTGGAGCCCTGTCTCCAGAAAGACCTGCTTCTCCTATCCATTTTCAGTTGGGCCAGACCCCCTGGGGGCCTACAGGAACCCAGGGCCAACAGATGGCATCCCCAAATCCCTTTGCAGGGCCCCTTCTCAGTGAAAACATGACAAGGATCCTGTGGCAGTGGCCTTTGCATGAGTTCTGCAGGAAAGTGGGGGTGATGGGCACCCTGTGACTATCCTGCAGTGTCACTGAGGAAGTTGCTGGTGAGTCAGCTGGGAGCTCATGGATTGAGCAAATATCTCCCTGAAATGTTTTGACCATGCCTTCCTTGTACCTGCACCCCACGTACCCAGTACAGGGCCTGGCGCCCAATCAGGATAAAAAACACTTGCACAGTGAGTAAGTGAATGGCCGAATGAATGAATGCAGAGAACAGTGAATCCCCAGGAAGGCCTGCTGTAGCACTTGGGTGGGGTCCTGGCACAGTGGGGGTGTGCGCCTCCCCAGGGGGCAGGCTGCAGGAGGGGCAGGAGCAGGGGGGAGAACGCGGGCTCAGACAAGGAGATGGCACTCACCCTCCAGTGCCAAATGCCCCGGAAGGTAGCTGAGATCAGACTGAAGTTCTTCAGGCTCTTTCTTCTCCTTGGCTTAGCGTTTCCTCGCTCGGTGTCCCAAAAGTCCAAAGAGCCCCCCTCCTGGGGGGCCAGGGTCAGATGCCCCAAGCCCTGAGGGCTGGACCTTGATACCCATTGGTGAGGGTACTCTGCAGGTTTCTTGGGCAATGACGCAGTGCGTGTGTGTGTGTGCGCACACAGGCGTGCACGTGTGTATGCATGTCTCTGTGCATGGCTGAGATAGGGTGGGCACGATGCCATGCCAGGGCAGGGCAGGAACTGTGGGTTCTAGGCCTTACGGATGTGGTCTTGGTCCCTTTCCCCTCCAGGACTGGAGCAACAGAAGGGCAGGAAGAGAGGAGAGTAAGCAGGTAATGGTTTCCCTGGGGCCAAGCCCACACCTGAGCAGGTGTTAGGTCCCCTCAGCCCTCTGGTGAGCACCTGGGAAGAGCTTTAGATGGGCGCAGGGAAGGAAGAGGTTGCACTGCAAGGGGAGAGTTCCAGCAAGCAGGACCAGGGACTGTAGCGCTTTAAGCAAAGCAGGGAGGCTGGCAATGCCAAGCAGGGAACCCGTGCGTGGGGCAGTGCACAGCTTCCAGGTGGGGCATCAGGGGTGCAGGGCAGCCAGAGGGGGCTGGAGGATGCAGGACCCTGGGCAAAGGAGGGGAGAAGGAAGGCAGCGTGGACAAGCCGTGGGCTTCCTACCTTCCTGCCACCCGTGCCTGCCCACCAGGCATGCGGCAGAGGAGGGTCCCTAGTTTGCACCCCTCGACCAAGCCCTCCCACCTCCCCACATTTGGTTCCATGGAGCTGCTAACTTGTGCTGCCTGTGTCCTAGGGCCTCCTGCCTCAGGATGGCCACTGGCCCAGCCATCTCTCAGGTGGCTCCAGGGTCAAGAGCAGAGGGATTAACAAAAGAGGGGAGATGTCTCCTGGGACCCCTGGAGGTCAGGCTCAGAGAGGCCCAACCAGGGGCTACTGACTACCTTTTAGGCCACCTAAAGAGGGGGCCATCAGGGGACCCGACCCCAAGGTAGCTCTCAATAAACTAACCAACCAAAGAATACATAAATAACCATAAATAAGTAAACATAACAATAATAATATAACAAATAAATAATGTGTAAGTGAATAATAAATAAAATAAGTAAAATAAATGCTGGCTGAACCTGAGTCCCCCACCTGCAGGCCAAGGGACAGCAGAAAGGCTCTGGTGTTGGAGGGAGGGAGGGTCCTCCCCAGGCACAAACCCAGCTGGAGTCGGCAGGGTGTGATGAGCAATCTGGCTACAGCCACACACTCTGCCCCAGAGTCCAGCACAAATGCCCTCTTGCCTGTCCCCAGGGCCTGCTGTCTCTCAGACTCCTGACACCTGGACCACTCTCTTCTTTCACTTCTGCATGTCTGTGTCCTACCCATGTCCTGCCTGGCCTCAGGCCAGCCATGACAGAGCCCTGAGGGCATAGGAACAATGGGGCTCAGGGTGGAGGGGCTGGCCTGGTGATGAAGGGTTAGTGGGGGTCAGGGGGCAGACCTGCTGCGGATATGGGGACAGGGGTGCTAGCGATTACAGGGTACATCAGCAGGGAGCAGGACAGCTGCTTGGAGCTGGGGAGTCCAGGTTACCTGAGAAGAAATGGGCCTTGAAGCCCTTTTTGGAGACGGTGTTGTCGGACTTGAACTCCACACGCATGTTGTTGTACTGGGAGGTGATGACCTCGGGCTTCTCGGAGCCACAGAACTTGCCGTGCAGCTTGGAGTCTGCCGTGAGTCCGCTGCGTACCTCCACGAAGTCGTACTTGCACACCTACAGGGTAGTGCAGCTCCAGGCCCACCTCTTCTAGGAAGCCTCTCCTGACCACCCCTGCCCTGAAGGCTTCCTGTTCTGTGGGTCCTTTGGCCCGCAGTTCCCTGCTTTGCCAAATCTAACAAATCAAAATGGTGCCACCCTGTGGCCATCAGGTGGACCTTCTTGTGCTCCCCACACAAGACCCAGCCCTGCCCACTCCATAGGCTTCCAGGCGCCATGTCTGTCATTCCCCTGTGCCATGGGCTCCCAGGTCTTCAAGGCCTTCCTCCCGAGCACCCTCTGGTTCCCCAAGTCCCTCTGCCCTCTACATTCTTGGAGAATATTTCCTTCAGAGAGTAGGAAGCAAGCATCAAGCGGTGCTCCCACGCCTCAGGCCTTCCTGCGTCTCCTCAGCCCCGGGCCGCACTTACGTCGTTGCCCTCCGTCTCGAAGAAGTCAAACTGCAGGGAGATACGGTACTGGGTGGGGGCCACCAACTGCCAGATGCAGTTTTTGTTAGGGGGGTACTCCTTGGGCCAGCCCGGGCTGGTGATAGAGCCGTTGAGCTTGGTGAGGAATCCACCACAGGCAGCTGGGGGCACAAGGGAGGTGGCATCACCCTCCAGGAGTCCCCTCTCTGGAAGGGCACGAGACATGGGCTGGGGTACGTTAAGGAGATGGGGGCTTAGGTCTGGTCTTTTTAGGACAGAGGGAAGGAGGCCAGGGGGTGGAGGCATCATCAGAGTATGAGTTGAGATGTGTGTGTGTGGCCACTTCTATCTTATATGGATCAGGGCATCTGCTGGGAGGAAGAGCAAGGGACCCAAGGAAGGCAGGGTCAGTGGGCAGGAAGGACCAGGAGGACTGAGAGGGGACACTCAGAGGTGAGTGGAGAAAAGCCATTCAGGAAGAGCAAGCTGAGCTGGAGTTGGTGAGCCACACTGTACTGTCACTAGCTTCTCAGGGACATTAGCAAAGAGAGGCTGAAACTCAGTGCCTGTTCCAGGGCAGTGGTTTACAAATTGTGGATCAGGACTTTTTGGTGGGTGATGAAATCAACCCGTAGGTCAAGATAAACATTTAAAAAATGGAAGAAAATGAAAGTAACAACAACAACAACAGATTACAGTACATCAGCCTTGGTAATCATGTGATGCTCTGGGGAATTAAATTACGAAATGTATTCCTTATCTGTGAGTGGTGAAGAAAGTCCTAGGGAGTCCTAGCTCTTCCAGGAAGAGGGTCTATCCAAGGGCTTAAGTGATCTGGCTGCAGGGTGTGGTAGGGAGTGAAGCAGGGTCTCGGGGCAGTCTGGGGTCCTCACCCTCACAGCGGCGCTTGTCGGGGGCCAGCTCGTACCCAGGGTCACAGCTGCACTTGTAGCTGCCCAGCGTGTTAAGGCACCGCTGCTCACAGCCCCCACGGTTGGGCCGAGAACACTCATCCACCTCTGCCAGGGGAAGGACAGAGGGTCAGGGACTCCCAGGCATGGGCCAGGGTCCCTCCTCCTACTTCTGCTTGAGAGTTTAGTCCAGGGTCCCCGAGGCTTCTTGTGACAGCCCCTGGTTTCATTCTAATGTAGGCTGTTAGTGGTGAGCCACACAGCTCTGTAGCTGTGGCCCTTGGCCCCACCCATGGCTGCTCAGGACCCATGCAGTTCCCAGAAGATCCTTCTTGCGAGAGCCCCAAAGGGACAGGCAGTGACCTGAAGAACAGGAGATGGGCAGCTCATGAAGCCTTTTTTTCTGACCATACCTTTTACAGGTGCCTCTCCTATGCCGCTTCTGAACTGTCCTTTCATCCTTGCATGCAGCCAGTGACAGTGGGGCTGTTGCCACCCCCACTTCAGAGACCAGGAAATGGGGTTGAGGCAGAACCTCCTGCTCAAGGTTACACCGATACATCATTCTCACTGTCCTGCCTCCTCCCGGAGCTGCCCTCTGCTGCTAAGCCTCATGAGCGCTTCTGTACAGACTTCTGGTTGTTAAGGCAACCCTGAACTGTCATTTCATTTCAGGGTCTCACACCTCCTGGTATCAACGACTTTTACTTAAGTCTGTCATTTACTCAATGAGGTATGCAGTTTTTCAGTGGGGCCGACCTTTTCTCCCCATTCAGGCCATAAGATCAAGGGCAGGGAACTAGGGTCTATGCATTCCCACAGTCTGTATGTCGAACATGTGAATAAAGAAAAACAAGTCATCATAGCCCTATTTACAACTAAGATGTGCAAACAGACTAAACGTCCATCAATAGTTCACATGCTGAGTTTCTACCAAATAAGATTAAAAAAATTAAAAGGAATGGAGCAGATGGGTGGGATGGGTGGGGGACTGGGAAAGAGGCACCTTTGAAAAAGTTGACAGCAAAACCAGCTTTGTTAATGGATCCGTCAGAGACGAACTTGAGCCAGAGGCGGCTGGATGTGCTCTTGATATCGTCAGGCTTCTCGTAGCCACAGTAGCGCCCGATGAGGGTGCTGCTCTCACTGTGACCATCACGCACCTCCAGGTAGTCATAGGCACAGCTATCGTGACGCTCAATCTGGGGTTCAGGGATGCAATGAGCAGGAGGAGCTCTGGTTGCCAGGACCCAACGCCCAGGAGCCCTTTGAGAGGGGGGCTGTCCTGGGGGCCCCTGGGGCATGAATGGATCACAGGGTCTCTGACCTACCTCGAAGGACTGGAAGGTGAGGCCCACGTGGAAGCCCTCGGACACCTGGATCCGCCAGATGCACACTTTGCTGGGCCGGTAATCATCTGGGTAATTGGGCGACTGGATGTGGCCATTGTCCTTTTTCACATCTCCCCCGCAGATGGCTTTGGGGACACAATGTTAGGTGGGAAAAAGGGGAGGTCGGTGAGGATGTTCTGCTTTTCTCAAGAGTGCCTCTTCTCCCTCCTCCAGCCCTTCCCATGTTCCTCCCACCCCCGTCTTCCCAGCATCCCCTTTCCCAATCCCACTGGGATCTCTTCTAATGCCAAGAGGAAGTGGTTCTAGGATGCCCGGGGCCCCCTATCTGACTCCCCACCACTGTTTCACCCTTAGTACCTTCATAGACTGCAAAGAAGCCCTTCCCGACCCAGTTGCTGCTGCTGCGGAACTCAACCCAGAGGCGGCTGTCGGTGGAGACAATGGGCTCCGGGAGCTTGCCCCCGCAGAAGCGGCCTGCAGGCAGGGTGTGGACAGGGCACGGAGAGGCCTGAAGTGAGCCTCTCTCTTCTCACACCAGGCTGTCCCTCCAAGAAGCCCGGGCCACCTCTCTGGGGTCTCAGGGGCTCAGGCCCTGGTCTGCCCTGGGCACGCGGTCCCAAGACCGCATACCTTCCAGTGGGCCTGTGTCTGGTCAAAGGTCCAACTTGGCCTTGAGGAGCCAGAGAGAGACCCCTTCTAGAGGATTTCACACACTTGAAGGATAGGACATGAGTCTGTTTCTGGGAGGAAAGATGACTCCTCTCAATAACCAACTGTACATGTGTTTTATTTACTTTTTTAAAAGAGCATATTGCCATTGTTGCTTATTTTTTCTCATTTGATCTCCATATAAACAATAACCAAGAGCCAACACAGGTTACCTTGTACGTTACAAAATGTGTCAATTGATCCAATTCAGGGGATGCCACAGGACCCCAGATACATCGCAGAACTTGGGGACTGGTTTAGAGAATGCTCCCTTTGAAATAAAACCTGACAAGAATCCACACAAGTGGCTGAGGCCAGCCCTCTCTGGAATTCTTCGTCATCACCCATCACCAGGGATGCTGCGTGTGTTCCTAATAAAATGGGTGTTTCCCAGCTTTCAGCAAGGGACAGAGGGGGTTGACCTAGGAATGTAAGTTACGAAAATAAACTGCAGTCTTGGAAACGCTCACACGTCTGCAGAGGAAGTGTTGTAATAACAGCTGCTTTAGGTAACTACTAAGAAATTTCAAATGCCAGAAATGGGGGGAAAAAGATGATTAGCAAGGATTTGTCGGCTTGCCATAGGCACAGGCTGTGGGACAAAGGTCCTAATGTTAATGAACAGTCCTGGGCGACCTGGGATCCTGTCCATACTGGAGAAGGAGAATTCACAGAGCACTTCAAACTTGATGCTAACACTCTCTTAGAACACCTCTCTTGGTACTAAATCTGTATCTGTTAAAGTACCTTCTGTCCTGCAGTTCTGACCTACTCATTCCCTCCTGACTCACTGCCTGCCTGGCCCCTCCCCCAGGGAAACAGCACCCTGTGTGAATGAGTGTGAGCCTCTGTGCTCTGGTGGTGTACCAGGTGGCACTGCGGGCACCCTTTGGCGGGACCTTACGGAGGAGAAAACAAAGCCTCTGAAATTGCCTGGAACTGAGGAAGAGAGCCCAGAACTGTGGGATGCACAGAATAGCCTGTCCACTTCTGCGGACTCAGATGACCCCCAACCCTGTTCATTCACAGCCACCAGGAGGGAGGCCTGGAACCCTGTACCAAGGACCCCGAGGTCCAGACTGGGGAAGGGACTTGCCCAAAGTCACACAGCTAGTTAGTGATGCAGCCAGCAGGCAGGACTCCCACAGCAGGGTGTTGCCCTTGGCCAAGTGTTGGGTCCTGGGGGAGGATGAAGTAGTTTTAAGAAGGAATCAGCAGCAGAGGAGGCAGGGGTGGGCTTGGGCCTTACCTCGGAGAGGTGCCTTTCTCCAGAAGCCATCTCGCACCTCCACGTAGTCGTACCAACACAGGCGGCTGCGGTACAGGTCCATGGATGTGAAGTTCAGAATAATCTAGGGGGAAGGGGAGGGCAGAGAGGGCTACATGGCTCACCACACCTCAAGGGCCTCACCCTCCAGCCCCATGACCACTGCCGCTTTAGCGAGGGGGTTTGTCATTGGTAATAAGTAGTTAAGGGTTTCAAAAAGGGGTTCCTGGCACAGAAATGTCTCACTCCTCCCTTGCAGCCTGCCTGTTTCAGTCAGCATTCTTCCAGATCCTCCAGGTTGGCCATCACTTGAAATGCATGGCTTTGTGCATATACGCATGAGGTCAGCAGGCCCCTTGTCATGATTCCCTTATGGAGGAGCTACTGATTTGGGCTCAACTTAAATCATATAAATGACAGCGCCTTACAGGGAAGCGGTCTTCTGGGTTGGAGGACTGTCCCGAGTGGCAGGTAGTGCTGGGGGTCTGATTGGAAATAAAGGGTCTAGAGAGAAGAGGCAGAGAGAGGACCGGCAGAGTCCCCCACCATCACATGTTTACCCAACACTGATTCTGGGCAAGGGGTCCTGCTCATTGCAGAGGGAAGTCCTTCCAGATCTGCATCCTTCCCAGGAAAGAGTTTAAGATACATCCCTGTCAAGGAGCTTAGAATTTAGAAGAGTAAACATATGCATGAGAAGATCACTTAGTGAAAAAACTCAGGCTCCACTTACACGAACCTAGGTTTGAATTCCCCTCAGCATTTACTGCTGAGTCCTTGGGTAGATCACCCAACCTCTCTGAACCTCAGCTACCTCATGTACAAAATGAGAAAGAACATCTCACCCTGACACATTATCTCATAGGTGCAGGCACTGCCGGAAGTGTCTCCCTCTCAGGAGTTCATTTCAGCCTCCCAGCTCATCAAATGTTCACCTAATCCTGGAAGATCTCTGACATCCTGCTGAGTATCAACTGTCCCAGCATGGGGGCACATTAATAGGTAGAGAAGCACTCTTTTTAGGAGTAAAACTACTCCCCCTTTGTAGTTTCTAGAATGAGCCCTAAAGCTTGATGTATATTCTCCGCCCAACTAGCAGAGACTCCAGAGAACAGTTCACTGTGACTGGCGAGGCCCATGAAATAGGCATGGGATGGCCCAAGTGGCTCACCTGTCAGGTGCCAGCTGGGTTCTCTGTTGGAGGAGAAGGAGACAAGACAAGAAGGTCCATCTCCCCTCTGGACCACTGCAGAATCACAAGCAGACACAAAAATAGGCCAGAATGGCAAAGACCCCAACGAAGGTGGGGCAATTGCAGTCTGCAGCCAGTGTCAATGCTGCCACCTGTGGTTGGTCAAGGAAGGACTTCTGGCTCCCAGTCACTCTCTTTGACCCCATTGGAATTCTTGGTGATTTCATTTTCCATCTAGAGCAGTGATTTTCAACTGGTGTGCCACAATTTTTTCCAATATGCAACACCTGACTATTTACTCAGGGGCAAGGACCTTTCTTTCCTTAGAATGTCAAATAAAAAAATGACAACAGCCAATACAACAATAGCCATCTGGTACGAATGTATAAAAATTATACCTTTTTTTTTTCTCGTTGGATTGGGAAAAATGTATTTTTGGTGTGTCACAGAATTTTAATTATTTTATTTTTAAAAATCATTTATTAGATTGAGGGGAAGGGAGGGAGAAAAAGAGCGAAACATTGATAGGCTTTCTCTCGTATGTGCTCCGACTGGGGACTGTGTCCCAACCTGGGACCAAACCTGCAACCTACCTGTGTGCTCTGACTGGGACTCAAACCAGCAACCTTTCACTTTGTGAGATGATGCTCAACCAACGGAGCCATACCGTGGGTCAGGGCAGAATTTTAGCCATTAGTTTACGTGTGCCATGAGATGAAAAAGGTTGAAAATCGCTGACCTCAATGATCCTTCCCCATTCCTGGCCTCTCCATCCCATGAACCTCCTCTCTCTCTCCCTTTCTTATCCCTTCTCAGCTCCACATAGCACATGCCCTAGGCCTCATTACCCATAAGCTCAAGTTCAAAGACCCCACTCCCCATCCACATGCCCTAATCTTTCCTTGCTCACTCCTTCTGAGCACTAAGCCAACGATCCTTCCCATTTACTATGACCTTCAGTCCACTGAGCCTACAGTGTTTTCACTGCCTTTCACCTCTGCGTCCTCACACCGCTCCTAACTTGTAAGGACCCACAATCCATCTTTCTCCTTTTCCTTTGGTTCATGAGTTTAAGTATGTTTGTGTTTGGGGACCTTTAATCAGTGGAGGTACTTTGAGATATAATCAAGTGAGATCATGTTTTGCAAAGTGGACTATATTATTTTTGATAATTATTAATCACCATGAGAATATTATTATAAAAATACAAGTCCTGGCATTTTGAAAAACTGAAGTTGGAAGTCTGTTTCAGCTATGGAGCCAGTGTCTCATTATGTATTATTTTATCTTTCTAGAAATTGAGAACTTCCGGTCAAGATGGATGCATAGGCACACTTCACCTCCTCGAACAACCATAAGAAGGATCACAACTAACCTCAAGACAAAATGAAACAAAAAAATCCCAGAACAGCCAGAAAAACTCAAACTGTATGAAAGGCTGACAACCAAGGATTTAGAGAAGCTAATTTTATCCAGACAGGTAGGAGGGGCGGAGACAGGGAGTCGGGCCGCAGTGGCAAGGTAGCAGCGCCAGCTAGGCAGTGAGCAGAATGGGTGGTGCCACATTCACATGTGGTGGATAAAAGGAGGAGGGAGACCTGGGGAGCAATCCCAGCCCCAGGCCCTACTGAGAAGCCTAGGGTTCCAGCACCAGGAAAATAAAGCCACATTGCTTCTGGCTGTGAAAACCAGTGAGGGTTGAAGCGGCAGAAGAAATGACCTGTCTCTTAGGAGAGTTCATTTAGAGGGCCTCATGGTCCTAGAATGCATGAAAGCCCACCCACTCTGGGAATCACCACCAGGACAGCAGCTAGAGGGGTGCTAGTTGCATAAGGGAAGCAAGTGAAGTGACTGGAAAAGGGGCAAGTGCTGAGCAAATGGAATTGTTCCCTCTCTGACCCTTCCCCCACATACAGCACCACAAAGCAGTGAAATGGGTCACTCCGAACTGACAAATAGCTAAGGCTCTGCCCCTTACAATGTAACAGGTGGGGCAGACACAGAGAGTCTGCCAAGTTGAGAAGACAAAGAAATTTGGCCCAAACGAAAGAATAGATCAAAGCTCCAGAAAAAAAAAAAAAAAAAAAAAAAAAAAAAAAAAAAAAAAAAAAAAAAAAAAAAAAAAAAAAAAAAAAAAAAAAAAAAAAAAAAAAAAAAAAAAAAAAAAAAAAAAAAAAAAAAAAAAAAAACTAAGTGAAAAGGAGATAGCCAACCTAACAGATACAGAGTTCAAAATGCTGGTAATAAAGATGCTCAGAGAACTCATTGGTATGGCAAACATATAAAGGAAGAAGTGAAGACTACACTAAGTGAAATTTTAAAATATCTACAGGGAATCAATAGTGTAGGGAAGGAAACCAGAATTCAAATCACTGAATTAGAAAATAAGGAAAAAATAAATAGTCAATCAGTGCAGAATGAAGAAACAAGAATTCAAAAAACAAGGAGAGAATAAGAATACATCTCCAAAAGGGCCAACATCCAAATCATAGGGATGCCAGGAGAAGAGAAAGAGCAAGAAATTGAAAACTTATTTGAAAAAATGAAAGAAAACTTCCCTAATTTGATGAAGAAAATAGATGTACCATGTAAGTCCAGGAAGCAGAGAGAGTCCCAAAAACGTTGGACCCATAGAGGACCACACCAACATACATCATAATTAAAATGCCAAAGGTTAAAGATAAAGAGAGAGGATCTTAAAAGCAGCAAAAGAAAAGCAGAGAATTACCTACAAAGGAGTTTCCATGAGACTGTCAGCTGATTTCTCAAAAGACACTTGGCAGGCAAGAAGGGACTGGCAAGAAGTATTCAAAGTATGAAAAGCAAGGACCTACTCTATTCAGCAAAGCTATCATTTAGAACACAAGGGCAGATAAAGTGCTTTCCAGGAAAGGTAAAGCTAAAGGAGTTCATGATCACCAGACCCTTGTTATATGAAATGTTAAAGGGACTTATTTAAGAAAAAGAAAAAGATCAAAACTATAAACAGTAAAATGATAACAAATTCATAACGATCAACAACTGAATCTTTAAAAAAAGGTAAATATCTAGAACAGGAACATAATCTATAGGTATGGGGATCATTTGGAGGGTCATCAGTGAGAGGGAGACAGGAAAGAATGGGAAAAAGGTGCAGGGGTTAAGATGCATAGTTGGTGGGTACAGAATAGATGGGGGCGGGGGCTGTTAAGAATAGTACAAGAAAGGGAAAAGCCAAAGAACTTACACTCACAACCCATGGATATGAACTAAGCAGGGGATTGCTGGAGGGAAGGGGGATACTGGACAGAGGGGGGCAAAGGGAAAAAATTGGGGCAACCATGATGGCATAACCAATAAAATATACTTTAAAAAAGAATATGAGCTATTAAGTTCACAGAGTAATTTGCATGCACTATGGAATCCTCGGGGCATAGCACATAGTAGTTACTTAATAAATATTTCTTGAATAGCATTTTGCTTTTAACAATCTGTTCTCCAGATATACCAGCCCCAGTGTATAAAGATGTAAGTTTCAAGATATTTATGGTACCAATTTTGGAAACTTGGAAGAACAACATCCATCACTAGGGACATCACATTGGTGGCATACCAAGGAGCCATGGAATTGACCAAGGCAGGCAGGCCTGCACACACTGACAGGAACTGACAACCACAACTTACTGCTGAGGGAAAGGCACATGACCAAAGACCATACACATACATGCAGGTACCAGAAGGTTCTGGAAAGGCATCCCAAGTGTTACCAATGCTTAGTCACCTCTGAGGAGTGGGATTTGGAGGAGGATCAAGGGGGCAGTATTCACTTTTTACCCTGTTTCTAGATTGTTCAAAGTTTTTACAACATGCATATGTCAGATCTTTATTTTTTATTTTCAGAGAAAGGGGAAGGGAGGAAAAAGGACAGGGAGAGAAACATCAATGTGTGGTTGGTTGCCTCTCATGTGCTCCCAACTGGAGACCCGGCCTGCCACCCAGGCACGTGCCCTGACTAAGGATCAAACTGGTGACCCTTTGGTTAGCAGACTGGCACTCACTCCACTGAGCCACTCCAGCCAGGGCCATATTACAGCTAACAAACAACAGAAGTGCCTTTTAAGGAATTGCTGGATGGAAGAAGTGTGCAGGGCCTAGTGAGGGCACTGTGACCTCTAAGCCCACATCCCAACCACTGCTCCACATGGCCTCTCTAGGCTGACAAGCATTTTGCTGGGCACCTGCACTAAGAACAGCAGCAACTGCTGCTCCTCCTCCTCGAAAACAATCCTGACTCTGTCCGGGGTAGATCTGTTCAGACCCTCTGAGAAGAAACCACGCACACCCAGCCAGCAGAACCCCAAAGGGCCCATCCCACCACCTACGTGGCAGGGGAACCAGAGGCTGCCTGACGCAGGAGGGAGAGACCTGTGTTGGCGGTGAGGGGAATCTACTGGGAGGTGCAGCCTTGGCTATATTGAGACCGGAGGTGTCTAATTAAATGTTGTAACAACTTGTCATGTGGAAATAGCTGTGCTCTAGTGGCAGAGACACTGCCTGCTGCCAAAGAAAGCCTGGCCAGCCCCACCACTTCCTGGTCCGTGGCTTGACTTCTTTGTGCCTCAGCATCTTTGTCTGAAAAATGGGGGTGATCCTAATGACTGTACTGGGGAGCTGAGGGATTAAGTGGGATATGGGGTGCTGAGTCTCTGGGTGCCTTCCATGTGTGGGAAGTAATCCTCATGTTTGTTGGGTACGCTCAAGGAGGAATTGGGAGAACACATCAACCCTGGGGGACCCACAGTCTGGCTTCAGTTTGGCCTTGCTGTGCAATCTTAGGCCCATCCTTTAACCTTTGTGCCTCCATTTCCTTCTTTGTAAGATAGAAAATCAATATAGGTAAAGTTTACAACACTGACACATGTGTGTCATACACACAACATACCTATATATCACACTTACATACAATAGTGTATGCCACGCCATAAGCATTAATTTCATAACTGGAGAAGAGTTTGCTTGAGATCTTTTAATATCTGAAATAGTTCAGACCAGAATCGTAGAAGTAAGAGTGAGGCATCTAGGCCCAGGGGAAGTTGGCCAGATCTCACTCACTTCACTGACAAAGAACAGAGAATGGAAACAGCAGGTGAGGTTGACTGAACCCCCAATCCGTGCTGGGCAGTGCTCTTAGCATGTTATGTTCTTCAACTTGTTTAATCCTCATATCAACCCCGTGAGGGAGAGACTATCACCGGGCCCATTTTACAAATGGGGAAACAAAGGCACAAATAGGTTAAGCAACTGGGAGTCAAACCCAGAGACTCTGTCTCTTAAACAGATACCCTCACCACTACTTCATGTGGCCTCCTCAGGCCTGGTAGTCAATTTTGCCCAAAAGCTGTGCAAAAATCAAACGTCAACTTTCCTCCATCCTCAGTGCCCCGACACACTTCGTGCCTGAGAAGCAGGACAGTTGAGGGCCTGGTCCAGGCTTTGCAGAGGAGGGAAGGGTCTCTCTGTCCACTGGAGGACAGAGGTGGAGGGCAGGACAAGTGTCACAGAGGAGGTAGAATTTGATTTGGACCTTGAAAAATAGTAGAAGGATACCAGAAGACAGGATGGGAATGAGAGTGGTTACTAGGAAGCCTAAAGGGCATTTTACATTTTTATCCTTTTGGTTCCTCTGTAACATGTGACTATGGCCTCCCTCTGAAATCACTTGCCTGTTCATACAGGCTGGCTTCGTAGCTTGGGAAACACTGTAAATCCTCCTCAAGGCAGCTGCTAATTATGTGCAGTGTGGAGACTTGGAGACCCTCAAAGAGACCTTGGAAGTGGCCCCTTCTCTTATTTGACATACCCCTGACTTGCACAGTTGTATTAGATAAGTTCACATTTTGGCAATAACCTGAGAACTAGGAAGCCAGTGGAAAACAACCTCTCAGGAGCCAAAGAGATGTCAAAGTCCAATCAGCCAACACAGGTGGGTTATTTAAGGTTTACTGTTGAAAGAGCATAGACTTTGGAGTCAGACAGCCCTAGAACTAACTGAACGCTGGTTCCGACTCCTGTGTAAACTTGGACAGATTTACTCACACCCTTCGAGCCTCAGCTCCCTCATCTGTCTAGTAGGGACATCGTACTCTCATCACAAAAGCATTCTGAGGAATAATGAGATCACACATGTAAGATGTCTGGCACGTAATTGTTAAATAACAAAGCGGCCGTTATTATTGTATGATGTCATCCTCTTCCGGCTCCCCAGCCTCTGTAGGCTCTTTAAGTGTCCTATTCCCAGGGTTCATCTTCAGTTCACTGATTACTCTACAATTTCTCCAGGACAGTGGGTGGGTTTTATTTTTTGCATTTCTATAATCAGGTATTAATGAACCTGGCATTTTTCTCTATAGCTCACATCTCCCCCTGGACCTCCAGGCAGGCCTCCGGAAAAGGATGGGGGGTATCCGCAAATTATGGAGGGAGTAGGCAGGAGGCAAGGACAGGTTCCTGGGGCAAGGCCATGTGTCCACTAGAGACCAGGACCAGCTCATGGCAGCCAGGAACAATAGGAGAAGAAGCAGATCCTGGCCAAGATTCTATATCCATGCCAATTCTGCAAGTCTCCTAAACAGAAGAGAAGGTAACACTCTAAACTGTTCTGTGCTACTCGGGGCTGGGGGCTGTCTCATGTACCTTTTCCTCCCCAGTGCCAGGCACCTAGTTTTACTGAAATGGGACAGGGCTTCAGAATATACATTGTATTGCAATTGCAGCCTTTTGTGTCATAAGTTAGGTTCAATGTAATGATCTACATGATTTTCTAAGTTTGTTTTCTCATATACAAATGAGGGTATCATTAGTGTCCAGCCTATAATGTTGTTGCATTAATCAAAAAATGTAACACATGGGGTTTAAAAAAAATATGTAACACATAGCCCTGGCCAGATGGCTCAGTTGGTTGGAGCATCATCCCGTACACCAAAAGGTTGAGGGTTCGATCCCCGGGTAGGGCACATACCTAGGTTTTGGGTTTGATCTCCGATGTTTCTCACTCACATCGATGTTTCTCTCTCTCTCTCTCTCTCTCTCTCTCTCTCTCTCTCTCTCTCTCCCTCCCTCCCTCCCTCCCTCCATTCCTCTCTAACATCAATAAACATATCCTTGAGTGAGGATCTGAAAAATATTTTTAAAGATATAACACATAAAGGTCATAACACATGCCTGGCCAATCATCATGCATTCTTATTAATATTATTACCTGCAGTAAGATTTGCAAAGGCTGAAATAGTGAAGGCCCTCAGCAGAGAAATGAAAGAAGTCAGGGCATGGTCAGTATAAAACAGCAAAAAGGACTGCAATTTTTAAGTTTGATTCAGAACAAGAAGAAGAATAAAGAAAGGCTGGGACGGTAGAACATTAACCAAGAGAGGTGATGGAATGACTCAACTCTCAGTAAAAATCTATCATTAAGGAAATAATCTTCAATTTACAAACAAAATAAGCATCCTTTGGAAAGGAAATGGAAGCTCAGAAACACAGAAGGAAAGTCCGTAAGCACCTCTTTAAGTTAGCTCCTGTGTCTAGGCTCAAAAATGACATCAGAGGACATTCAAGTAACTTGCAGATGTGATTAGTATCTGTAATCTTGGGAACTCAGAACAAAAGCTTCCCCAGTTTCAGAAGTGGTGTGTGCATGTGTGCTGGGAGAAGGGGTTTGCAGTGGATTCTGGGAATTGCAAGCCACTGAGCTGAATGTCAATCTCCAATTAAACAGATGGTCTGTGACCATTTGGGAAAGAAACACTTGATTACTAGGGGCGAGCCTGGGTTCACTTGAAATAAGGCATGTCGCAAATTTCACTTCCTTTTTATTTTGAAAGGGGGGATTTACTAAATAGTAGATCAGTGGGCTTGATTTGGTAAGGCAATCCATCTACATATGAGGCATTTATTAACCACTTCCTGTGACAGGAGTATAAAGATGGCATAAGCAGCTCACATCCTGGTCACCCATGTGGGGAGCGTGGCTGGATTGTAATGACGTTAAGTGGTGTCATAGCAGGTGCAATGACTCTGCCTAAAGCCTGTTCATTAATGGTTAATGTCAGAGGCAGATCGGTTAATGTCAGAGGCAGATCTTAGATCGATTTGGTTCATGCCCTACTCAATAGTTTGATAGGAGGCCAGGCTCTGAAGACTCAAGAGGCATGCTTATCAGATGGCTACCTGCTGGAGGGCAAAATTCTGGTTCAAAGTGATCTCCAATGCTGTTGGGAGGAACAATGTGACCAGTAATAAAATCTAATCCATCTTAAGGCTACTCAAGGCTGCAGTAGTACATTAAGTACCATGTTCCAACCAAGGGAAATAAAATCTTAAAGCTGACTCTTGGGAGCAATAAAAATACAAAGGACACAAAAGTTCAGGGGTGGGTAAAAGGTCCAGGTTCCATGGAAAAAGATAGTGAATGAATCTCAGAAACATGCTTGGCATACAGTAAGTGCCATCTCTGAGTTAGCCTTCATTTACAACTACTGGTAGAAGTCCCTCCTTATTGTAGCTCTGCATCCTTTTTGTGAGGTGGATGAGTTTATGGTCCCCAGGGAGGTCCCTCAGAGGCACACTGACTATGTGCAGTCCTGGCCAAGGGGGGCGGTGCTCGGTTACCTTCTCCCCAGGAGTGACAGAGATGCGCCATACACAGTGCATGTGGGCGGAGTAGCCGTTGGGGTACTCAGGAGAGGAGAAGTTGCCAGTGCTGTCTTGTAGGGTTTCTCCACAGGCTGTCAAGGAAAAGAAACAACTGGGTGGCTGGCTGCAGGGCCTAATCCCCCCAAACTTCTGGCTTCCCCACCCTGAACCCTGGCATCCTTTCGGGAGAGGAAAATAGCTGAGGTAAGGGGTGAGTCTGGGGTGGTCCTGTCCCTTTAAGATCCACCCTCTTCTACTAAGAGATAAACTCACTCCATCCTACCTCTCCCCTAGTGCTGCAGGGCGTCCTGTTGTCAAGGCAACTAGGATCCAGAGTTAAGGTCAGGCTCCTAGGGTGGGCCTCATACCTCCTCACTCCCTGAGAATTGCTCTGCTCTCCCCACTTTCTGCTCCTGGTGTCCCTCATCCACCCAGAGCCTCTGAAGGTGAGTATCTTATCATCTGCTCCCAGCCCCAGTTTGGTCCATAACTTGGATACTGGTCCTCCCCAGGCGTCCCTGCCACCAGGCCATCTCTAAGGCGCATAGCTTCAACCTTCGTAGTCCCAGGTTCTAGCCTCTGCCTGCCTGGGGCCCTGTTCTCCGCTTCTCCTGGCCTGACCTGGGCACTTGTAGAGCTTGCGGGCCTGGGCGATGTCCCCCTTGCTGAGCCGGGTCCTCTGGCCGATGGGAGGTTTTACACCATTCACCTCGTACTTGGGGACAATGGTGTCCAGGAAGATGCCCCTGAGGAGGATAAGCCCAACCTGGGTGAGAATCTGATGGAAAGAGCCGTGGTGTGCCTGTGTGCACCAAGGTCACGACCCTGCCAGAGCTCAGACATTCCTCAGCAGGGTCGGGGACGGGTGGAGACATCTCACCATGTCATTATGCTGCCCACTGACCAGCAGCCACCCTGCTCCGTGGCAGCCACACCACAGGAGGCTAGGGGAGCCCCATGAACACTTTGGGAGGTCAGAGACACAGGCCCAGGATGCCCTGGGGACCCACTGGTGCCCAGCTCAGTCCAGCCCTGAGTCCCAGCACCAGGACCGCTTTGGATGTGTCTCTAGCCCCACCCGGCCCCTGCTTCTGCAGCCCCTGGGCTGATTCAGCCCTGACTGCACTTTCCCCAGAATGAGCCAGCACCAACTTTACCCTATTGGCACCACTGCTTCTGACAGCACCTGGGACAAGGCCAAAGGGCAGGTTCCACCGTGGCCAGGCCAGACCCTGGGGACAGCCCCACAAGCTCCCAATCCATCAGTGCCTCCTGTTCTAGTTCTTGCCTTTGAAAGTCTGGGTGTTGCCATCTGCGAGGAGGGGAAGGAGGCAACCCTTCACCTCCCCAGGGCTCCTGACTCACACCAGCTGGGTGGGACTTAGCAGGGAGTGGGGAGGGATATGGTGGGAAACGTGCCGGGGGGAGGCCTGTGGCGGGGGGTGGGGGGGAGCAGATGATCTCATTGCCCTTCCTTGGTCTCTGTTGACCCTCAGGTCTGGAGGCAGAAGAGTGGGTCTAAAAGGAGGACTGAGGTGGGGGGTGCTGCTGTCGTGGACAGATTGGGAGGCAGACAGAGAATGAGGAAAGAGCCAGGCAAGGAAAGGCCCGCGGTGGAAGAAGCATGAGAAGGACTAGAGTTAGTTCCCACACTAGACTAAGGCAAAGCTGGGGTGGAGGTAGCTGGCCATTTACCTCCAGGTTCCAGCTGTGACTTTGGGAACCTAGGCCCAGGAGAAAGAGTAGGTTTGTATGTGCTTGTAGTGAGGAGCTGGTTCAGGGCAGCAGTTGGTCTTTGTGTAAATTAGCCAATTATAAAAAAGGCAGATCAGAAAAATATGTCCCCTTCCAGTTTTCAGAGGAGGGATAAACTCAGTCCTTTGGGCAGACACAGTTCCAGGGCCACCGTGCGGCACCACTTGCAAAGCCCCTGGGTGCCAGCTTCACAGTGCCCTCAAGGTGCACAGCTCTGGGTGAAGAACCTAGGCTTTGTGACTCCAGGCCCTGCCCCAGGCCCACGGTACACAAGGACTGCAAGACAGGCAGCACCCCTGGTTCACTGCATGGTGTGGGGACTGCAGCTGTCCAGGGCCCTCTTCTGTTCTTGTTGACCACCCAGCAGGGCAGCCTGGTGCAAAACGGGAGACCTGAAGAGGGCAGAGCTGGGCGCCCCAGCAGAGGCCAGGACAGTCTCTCACCTGGAGAATGTGTTCCGGGCATAGTGCATGATGCTGTCAAAATCGTAGGTCTCCCCGAGGGACTCCACCTCTTGGACCTCCATCTTCAGAAAGTTATACTCCTGCCCTGGGAAGAGCAGGGAAAGGGTGTGGGGATGGGAAGAGTGGGAAATGAGGTCTTCCCTGTACTTGAGAGGTGCCCCCCTACCTGAGGGTCTGGGGAGCAGCCAAGGGAAGCCTGGGGGAAGGGTCAGGCCTCTAGAACAGTGTCCAGCAGCGGGGAGGGGTGACGGAGGACTTGCTACAGGAAAGGCCCAAGGGAGTATGGGAAGGAAATACCCTTTCTAGAACCACAGCGAGATGAAGGATGAACAGTGGAGGAGGCCTGGGAGAGAGGGAGGAAACAAGAAGAGAGGAAAGAGTATAGCTAGGTGAAAGGAGAGAGAAAAAACCCTACAGGACAAAATAGTCAAAGAGCATAAGATTGAATAAAAGTGAAGAGAATGGCTGAGGTAGCATGGGGAGGTGGCTGACCCCTTCCCAAGCTCCATCCTGAGCACCGGCTGGGTTTTGGTTTCTCTGGGTCCCCCTGTTCAGAACCTGGACCCGGGAGGTGGGGGCAGAGTCTCCACCAACCAGGGCCCTGGGCAGGGCTGGAACTATACACTGAGTTGACCAAAGGTGATGGCTGGAGGGAGCAGCCTCAGGCCAGCAGGGGCCCTAGAGAAGGGGCTGGGGCTGGGGCCACAGCACCCCATCCCCCAGGTCCAAGTGCATACCGGGTTGGATGTTCTCTCGCACGATGGAGACGTGGCGGTCCCGGTCTGGCCGTGTGTGCTCGTGCCAGAAGCCAATGACATGACCCAGTTCATGGACCACGATGCCAAACTTATCACAGTTCTTGCCAATGGAGATGGCCTGTGGGCCCCCGCCGCGGCGACCGACGTAGGAGCAGCACCTGGAGGGCGGGGCCAGCTCAGGGGGGCGGTCCCGAGCTGGGGGAGTGCATCCACTCAGGGGCCGGGCTAGGCTGCCAGCGGGGCGGAGCGGAGCGGAGGGGTAGGGGTGGGCCCTGAGCGGGGATGTCCCGGCTAGGTGCTGGGGTCTCAGCCACATCCGGAGGGTTCCTGGGGAGGTGGCACATGGCAGGAGGGAGCAGATGACGCAGGGTTGTGCCCAGAGGGGCAGCTGTAGTGCTCAGGACAGAACACGGATTGGGGCCATGACCGAGGGTGCAGTGCCCAAGGGCCCCTACTCACCCGCAGGGTCGGTAGGTGAATACAATATAGCTGTCCTCATCAGTGCGCTCCAGGAAGGTAACACAGGTATGCTTCTCCCAGTGCCTCATGGCCTGCCGGAACACCGCCCTTTGGCTGCCTGCCAGGACAAAGGAGGCCAAGCTAGGGCACTGTCCAGGTGGGCCTGCCTCCACCCACTGCCCAGGAGTTCCTGCCCGATAGGCAGAAGAACCGTATCCTTCCTACCATGATGCACAGCGGGGCTCACCTGTGAAGTTTCCCCCAATGACAAAGGGTATGACCCCATCAGGCCACACACGCTCAGGTCTGGACGTTGCTGCCCTCCGGCTTCGCGACCTGCTTCTCCACCTTCTGGGGCTTCTCCTCTGAGGCTGCTCACTGGGGTACTGGCAGTTGGGGTTAGAGGCATTTCCTGGTGTCGAAAGAGTAAGACCTTGGCAGAAAACGAAGGGAGGAGGGAGAAACAAATTATAATCAATCTTCATTTGGGAGGGATTCCATATTTACCCACTCACTACAATTTATTTGTAACCCTCAAATCAGTACCCTTAGCGTTCTTTTTTCAAGTGTGGATGAAACAATTTTAGTTGAACTTTGACTTAAAACCAAGTTTAATGGTAGAGAGTTATCCATCATTTAGACCACATCTAAACTTACTTTTATAAATAATATTTATTTCCTAGATTGAGGTTCAGTGTTTTCATTTAATTTTCAACTTCTAGGGTTAAATATTTATTACATTCCATCCCTCTTTTCTTAGTTATTTGGTTTTCATAGGCATGTAAGGTAATTAAAATTATGTAACTGAGAGTTTGGGAGGAGTAAACTCTGTATTAGATTCTTCGGGTGATTCTGCTATGACCATGATTTTGATCTTGTCATTAGGGAGTATGTAATACACTAGTCGATAGAGGAAATGAGACAGGTACATAGGTAATTTAATTACAAAACAAGTTAGGTGATGTAAAAACCAGTCTCAGCGTGGCTTTTTCTGTATTTCCTTAGTTCCCTCAGCTCTTGTGGTCATTTGCTGACATGCATGGACCAGTGAAACACTGGAGTCACCCAGCGCGTGCCTTCCCAGCCACGGCTGTTTCAGCTCTCCTATTGTACACAATATATTTTTCAGTCTACTTAATGCTGAGTTTGCTGTTTAAAATGATCCCTCTACCCCATTTCCCCACACCTTGCAGTGAAGTGCTGTCTAGTGAACATGAGCAAGAGGGCTATGATGTGCCTAATGGAGATAAGCTCCAGTCAGGCATGAGTCATAGTGCTGTTGGCCATGAGTTTCATGTCAATGAATAAACTGTGTATTATGCAGGTGTTTTTAAACAGAAGCACACATAAGACAGGGCTACATACTGATGAGTTAGGAAAACTTTTTAACCAGAGGCTTACGGAAACTTAACTGTATTTCTCCTAGGAGTAGTGGCTCAGGTTGGCTAATTCAGCATCCTCAGTAACTTTACTGAGACTGTAAGGTTATTCTGTAGCTCCCTTCATAGCACCAAAAAGAGGGATGACTGCCTGAACAGACAAGAATGAAGGTGCACTCGTCTCCTGGGAAGTGGGGGGACCTGAGACTAGGAAATATCCCCTTCTCACCCAATAAACCTTCATACTGGTGGTGCACACAGCACTCAGGTTCTTCTCTATGTATTCCTAAATACATGTTCTCACTTGACACAGTAGCCCTCTGGGACAAACTGGGCAAGTGTCACTATCTACCTTTGACTAATGAGGAAACTAAAGCCAAAGACTTGCCCAAAGTCACGTGGTGGGTTAGTAGCAGCCCAGGGATCCAGATCCTCCATCCCACCCTTCCCTTGCATCTTGTCTACTAGTCCCCACTAAGGTCAAGTAAGCCTTGCTTGTTACCAGGCCCCCAGGTCACCCTCTGCTGCCAGCTGATCTCTGGGGTAGTTTGACCCTCGCTTCATGGGCAGCCCATGCCAGGGTCTTCCCTCATGATGGATAAGACAACTGCCTGGCACCACCAAAGTATGCCCAGAACAGGCCCCAGGTGAGCACCGAGCCCTTTAGCAATGGGAAAGCTGCATGTGGGCAGGACTGTGCTCCAGGGCAGTGAGGAGACTGGACAGAACTGAGCTACCCTAGGCCTCATTCTTCCCATTCAAAAGTGGCAGGTGGGTTGTTAGGTGCTTAGACAACATCCAGATATAAGAAGAACCCATCCCTGATCTTGAAGAGCTTTGAACTCAGCTGGGAAGAAAGGCATATACATGAATTGTTGCAATGTGGTACAATGAGTGAGATGCATGCAGTCTAAGTGCAGAGCAGAGGGGACACATGTCTGAGGGGCTATTTGGGAAATTTTCACAAGAGAAGCTCTCAACACAGGCCTTAAAGGGTATATAGAAGCTTGCAAAATTGGAGCCAAAGAAAAAGCCGGAAGGGATTGTGGTGTTGGGGAAAAAGCCCCAGATTTGGAGTGAGGAGCTTGGTCCCTGTCCTAGCACCACCAATAAGCAGCTTCATGCTTTTGAGCAAGTCACAGTATCTCTGTGCACCTTAGTTTCTGTATCTATGAAGCAGAAATTGTCCTGACACCTACCTTTTGAAGGTAGTTGGGGACAGTCAAGTTAGAGAATGCTTTTGAAAGTACTTTGCAAACTAAAAGCAAGAAGAGTGGCTGTTCTTAGCTCCTGGGGCTATCTACACTTGCTGCTCCTCTGGGGAAAGGACAAAGGTATTTTAAGGTTCAAGCTCTTGGCCTCTGTCCCAGGAAGCCAGAAGGGTCCCTGTTTCACTGGTCTGGAACCCATTTCTGGGACATAGGAGGGCCAGTCGTACCTGGTGCACCTGCAGCTTGGACAGAAGACCTGCGGATCTTACGCTGTCTGAAGTCCGAGGCCTGCTGCACCTGGAAGGCCCTCAAATCCTCCTCATCCAGGGCAATGTCCCCGAGGAAGGCGGCTAGAGAGAAAAGAAAAAGCCAGGGGCCGAGTTAGTCCTCCCACCCAGCACTGACAGCCCCCAACGTGCGGGCATACTCCAGGCCTCCATAGCAACTTTACTCCTAACCCTGAGGAAAAAGGGCAGTGGAGGCCAATTCTAGGGATCTCTTGGGAGATTCATGCCTCCTTTTTAGCTGGGATCCCAGCCAAGCTGATGCCCAGCCCCTACCAGACTGTTAGATCCAGGAAGACATAGTCATGTCATTTATCCCATCATTCTTTAGCAAATGCTGAGTGAGTACCCATTGTAGGCCAGGCACCACTCCAGTGGTTAGCAAGAACAGATGAGGTCCCTGCTCAAGTGGAGCTAACTTTCAACAACACGCAATTAAACAAATACCAAATTCAAGAATTCCAACAGTGATGGATGCTACGAAGAAAATAGAAGGTCAGATGACAAAGTGTCTACTTTACAGGCCCATCACGTTGGCACGATGGGGAGCCTGTGGTACTCACTTCACAAATGCCGTTTCAATTATAGTGAGGGGAGGACAGGAATAAAAAGCGCAACAGACAGGAATTTCAGGAAACCAGGACTCGTGATGGGAGCTTCTGAGCTAGGAAGAAAAGGTTTAACTGTTCTCAAGGGACTGCCATTTGAAGTCTGAGGGTCCCCACTCAGGAGGAAGAAAGCAGTGGGAGAAAAGAGCCCCCAGTAGCCAGTTTTGATGTCTGAAGCTGGGGGAGATAATTCTGGAGAGATGAACTAAGCAGTCAATCTACTTTTTTGAGAAGTCAGGAGCCAGAGGAAGTAGAGGCCACAGAGCTGAGCGCTCTGGAAGGAGCTCAGATGTGAGCTTCACGCAGGGCTGGGGTTGAGGGTGCAGGAGGCGGAGCAGAGAGCAGTTTCCCTACAGCTCCACCCTGGCAACATCTGCTTTTCATCCCAGACTTCACAGGCCTGGCAGGCAGCACAACACAAGTTGTTTTAACCTTGAGGCCTTGCACATATACAGGTTCCTCTTTTGCAGATGGCCAGCTGGGTGGACACACATATAGACTCAGGCACATGGAGTTAGTATTCCTACAGATACAGGGTGACATCCACACCCATGCCACCAAACAGAGCTTTGCAAAGTCACAGAAACACCCCTACACACTTGCTCAGTGCCTGCACTGTCCTGAAAGGCAGAGGCACTGGACAACTGGTGTCTGAGTGATGGATCACGTTGATCTCCTTTGGGCCTGTGAATGTGTGCTCAGATATTCACTTCCCGGGAGCTGTGACCTACAGCTGGATCAGCAGGATGTAGGAGTGACTCCAGCATTTATCTTTGCCAACTTTCCCTTTTACAGATGCAGAAACTAAGGCCCAGAAGGGCAATACTTTAACCAAGACCATGCTGTTAGACGCCAGAAAGGATGGATTGATAACTCAGGCCTCATAGTTCACAGTCCAGTGCTTATTGAACTCAAGTTCATTACTTCTGGAGAAGTCACATTGTAAATATATATATGCACAGAAATAGACACTCAGACACACACATCCACCAAAAAATACACATAGTCACAGGCAGTCCTAAAAAACACATATGCACAAGCTCCAACACACACAAACCAACAGCAAGTTCCAAACCCATTAAACAGCCAGTAATAGTAGCAGTGATGACACCTTGTGTAAATGTCTGCCGAAACTTATGTGGTGTTTTCTAGTTGACCCAGTACTTTCACGTTAATGAATTCATTTAACCCTGGCCACCTGGTACATGTCCGTTAGGACATACGGCACCCAGACATCTGCCTAGGAGTGTCCCATTACAAACCTATGGAGAGAACCTGGTAGCTAGATCCTCTTTGACTTTAGAGATGAGAATACTTAGGCCTAAGAGGGGAAATGACTTGCCTAAGGTCACCAGCCAGTGAATGGCCCAGTATCTCTTCCACCACACGAAAAAGATTCTCTTACTTAAAACATCACCCTGGGTGGCCTTGGCTCAGTAACTGAAAGGACAGCAAGAGAAGATACTTCTCAGCTGACAGGCAAAGAAAAGCGGCCTCAGCAAGGATACGAGATGAGAGCTACAGCCCAAGGAGGCAATGGGGAGTTTCCACATTCCAACCTCACACAGGCACTCGCAGACCACACCAACATCCCCATACCTTCGCACACTTGATGGCTTTGCACAGACATTGCACTTCCAGGCTCATATACCCACACATATGGACATCATCATTACACACATGGCTGGACATTCAGACTCCTCTTTGCAGTCTAAATAAGCAAGGTCTTTATAGTCAAAGCTTATTGTTTTGGAGCAAATAAGCAAGGTCTTCGGAGTCAAACGGGTCTGTCTTTGAATCCTAACTTGGCTACTTTCAGCTGACAAGTCACATAGACCCTCCTAAACTTCAATTTCAAGCTTAAGTTCAAACTTCCACTTTCAGAGGGCACCCTGGTTCACCCACAGTGGCTTTCTGGTTGAGTGAAGCCCCAGGGTGCTCAGAAGCAGAACCCCAAATTCCAAGTGCAGAACTGTGCTGGCCCTTGGGACCAGGGTACCGTGGAGGGCAGGACAGGTCCTGGGCTAGCTGCAGAGCTCACTGGTGGAGCCAGCACCCTGTGGTGGGGATGTTATGACTGAAGAATGTGTGGGAACTGTGGGGGTGGGAAGAGATGAGGTGGGCAGGAGAGCCTTGGGGCCTCAGCTGGGCCTGAAGGCCCTGCCCATTTGGGATTTCTACTGGGGACACCAGGGAATCTGGATGCTGGGGAGTCCAGACCCCCTTCCTTACATGGGAAAGGCCCTGGGGTCAAGGTCAGGGTCAGGATCAAGGCAGTAGTTATTTTCAACATGGAATCAAGTTTTTGTTTTGTTTTCTGGCCGTAAACCAGCCAGGAGCACTCATGGCTGCTCCATGGCAAGGTCCCAGGAGTAGAAGAGGGAAGAGAGCCAGCCCACTGGTCCCCGTGCACCCACCCTTCAGGCTTGCCTCTTGACTTCAGTCTCCTCGCCTGGCGTGTGGCAAGGCATCCCCTTCTGGGGGAAGGGAGAGGAGCTGTCTGGTGTGGGGAAACTCCACCACCATGTGTACCTGCCAGACACAAGTCCTATCATCAAAATGCAAGCTTCTGGCTAGGGCAGGACAAGTTCTAGGTCCCACAAAAGTCTGTATATACTTCATCGCATATTTGCATGCACACACACATGCACTCAGGAGTACTCACATGGTCAATTGAACAGCCCTGCCCATAAAACAGGGGCACATCCACAAATGTGCAAAAACACACTCAATTACTTCCCTGTGTAAGCTCTACTATTTTCACACAAACAAGTAACTGTATGTGCATACCCCATTTCACGGACTATGCCACTAAAGGAGAATGGTGCCTTTAGAAGTAGTGTGTGTGGGGGTGGGTTGGGGGGATAGATATGTAACAGTGGAAAACTGTAATGGTGGAAAATTGTCACCTACCCCACCATTATTTTGATGTTTCTGTAACTGCTGATTCTGATACATATGAAGCTTGTAAATGACCAGCATGTTTGTAAAAGAATTCTAGGAACTAACTTCAAAACATACAGACTCAGGCCTTCAGGCATCTCAGCTCTGCAAGATTTGCTGACCTTCAACCATGGAGCCAGGATGATGTGAAGCCAGGATGACACACACTGGACCATCACTTGCCTTATTGGAATGGACTGTGCTCATCTGCACGTAGAGAACTTTGCAGCCCCCTCCCTTGATCTCTTTGTTCTGTTCCCCTCTTCCCACTTATAAAAACCTCTGCCTCCACTGAGAGGTGGAGATGGGCTTTGAGACGTGAGCCACCCATCTTCCAGGTTGCCGACAACTGAAAATAAACCACTTTCCTTTATATCAGCACCTGCCTCTCAAGGATTGGCTTTCATAGCGACAGGCAGTCAGCCAGATCTGTGTTGGGTTACAGATACAGATAGATCATTAGTCTATTCCTCTGGATATCCTTAGGAGGTCCCTAGTGGCCCCAGGAATAACACATTCTACTCCCTTTCCCCCTAAAATCTCTGGAGAAACTAGAATATTTGAGAGTTCCTTCTTCCTAGGGAGTCCCATTAGTCCCCCACCCCCACCCTTCTGCATCTGGAGCCCAGGGGAATTGCCTTTTCCTTCTCTTCTGGGGCACCTTAGAGGTGAGTCAGGGGACAGGGGCATAAGTGGGTGGGTGACTCATTCAGCTTGTCTAGAGGGGGAATGTGGTCTGGCAAGAGAAAGGACTGCTTCTCAGCATCCTGAATTTGGAAACTATTCCCCGGAGGTCTCCTGAAATCCAAGCCTGGGCCTCAGGGCTCCTGGGGTGAGGCTGGTGATGAGGGCTGTGAGTTCCTGGCCGCTTCACTTCCCACAGCAGGCCTCTGAGATGCCAGCTGAAGCCAAAGGAAGCCCTCCACTGGCAGGAGAGCCGTCCCTTGGCTTGTCTGCTTATGGGAGTAACTAGGTCCCAATTGCTGCCTCTAAATCTCTCCCAGAGCCCCGAGGGTCACTGCCAATCACCGGGGTAGCCAAACGAGCTGGGAATCTTGGGGAAGGACTCTCTTGATGGTTTGGCAACCCAGCCTACAAGAAATCAGGACTTGCAATCTCCCTGGGCAAGGAAGGGGGTGGTGGGCTAGGTGGAACCAACCCCCAGGCACACAAAGACCAGATGGGTGCCCTGCCCATTGCTCGGCCTTTCCCAGAAGATCCAGGAACCCCTCCAGGGTCTCAAGGGTTTGAATTTTCCCTTCCTGCAACAGTAACTATAATTCTGACACTAATAGCAGAAGGGACTCAAATGAAGTGGCCTGACAATCCTGAGAGATCACAGGTGGGCCAGAGGAGTCAATAGGGCCTTCATTCTCTGTCTTCCCTGTGCAAGAAGGAGGAAGAGGAGGTGGAAGAAGAGGAGAGAGCTGTCCAGAATCCAGTAAGCAGAGGTACAGGCATGCCAGATGTCTCAAAAGGAAGCACAGGCAGACCTTGGAGATACTACCAGTCTGGTTTCAGACCACCACAATAAAGTGAACACCACAATAAAGCGAGTCACATGAACTTTTTGGTTTCCCAGTGCCTATAAAAGGTATATTTACACTACACTGTAGTAGATTAAGTGTGTGATAATGTTGTGTCTAAATAATGTATGTGGCTTAGTTAAAAATACTTTAAGGCTAAAAAATGCTAACCATCATCTGAATCTGTTGGAAAAACGGCTCTGATAGACTTGCGTGACACAGGGTTGCCACAAACTTTCCATCTGGAAAAAACACAATATCTGAGGGAGGCCAGTAAAGCCAGGCATGCCTGCCATCATCACCTCTGACACCTGGGGGCCAGGGATCAGAGGGGGCAAGAGGTGAGGCCTAGCTGGAGAAAGAGAAAAGAGCTTGCGGATCTGAGGCTTAAGGATGTGGCTGTGGGGTCTTATGGACAAAGGGAGGCAGGGCTGCACCAGTAATACCCAGGAGGGAGGCCTGATTTGTCCTTGAATCTTGGCCTTGTCAGGCTCTTGGGCTCTCTCAGCCACCTCCAGGCCTGGCCTAGCTCCCCATCCTCACTTCACCCTAGTGGAGAGCTTTCTCCAGAATCCTTGTTTGAAGTTCCAAGTCAGCCAGCCCCACCCTGACATGAAATCTGAGACTGGGGAGAAAGCCCTCAGCCTTCCACTGCCCTGAAAAATCACTCCCAATGTCTAACTAGTAGTGGAATATATCAGATTGGCTTCTGAGCCATTCTTTTAAGGCCTTGCCCCAGCCTGCCTCCTCCATGGAGACCCCCAAGCTTTCCCAGCCTGGTCTGATCACTGTTTTTCCTCCACCACCACCATCAGGGCTGCCTTGAGCCTTTCGAGCCTTTCCCTCCAAGGTGGCACATACGGATCTTGGTTTTTGTGCTATTGGTTACTTCCGCCATGTGTTGTCCCCTCCTGGATTACAAACAACATGAGAGCAGGGGCCCTGCCTTGTACTTCTCTGTATCTCCCATGACATCATGCCTAGGACCTGATGTGTATTGGATCAGCAGAGTGGATAAGTGACACAAAAACAGAGTCAGGGAGTCACCCTCTTTTCCTGAACCCTAGTCTATTTTCTCAGGAAAAAATGAAGTGAGAGTGTGAGGCAGAGAAAACAGGCAGTATACAGCTAACATTTATTTTGTGCTTACTTATTATTTATTTAGTGTGTGTTAAGCTCTCATAAGTATATTCTACATGGTCTCCTATTTAACCCTTACCACCAACTCAATGGAAAGGTACATCATCGGTTCCACTTTACAGGTGAGAAAAGCAAAGTTCACAGATGCTAGTTAACATTCTCAAGCTGATGCAGCTAATGAGTGATGGATCCAGTACTGATGGCTCAGTCTGTTTGCCTCCAAAGCCCATGTACTGTCCATTTAGCCTCATGCCCACCCCAAGCCCAGTGAGAAAGATAACAGCTAACTGAGGTTTATCCACAGCCCAGCAAGGGTGGAGAAAGAACCGCAGAGTGATTTGGTTTCTCCTCCTTTCACAGGAAGGGACTCCTATTCTGCAGTTTGCTGTGATCCATCAACACAAAAGGGATCCTCAGGGTCAGGGTTCCAGCAACCTGCTCCCACAATCCCTTGTGCCACACACAGGTACTCCCAGAACTCAAGGAGCTATGCCAATGCCTGGGCTCTGGCTCTGTGGAGACAGGCTGAAATCAGAGGCAGGAAGTTGGGGAAAGGCTCTGGTATCTTATGCTCTGTGTGTTCTCTTGTCCCAGGCCTCCTGGTCAGGGTCATCGGATCAAGCAAACAGTGGGAGTGCCTGGCCATCTGGTCAGTACAGGGGCAGGACTCCTTTGGGCCAAGTAGAAGTGAAGGGGTTACACAGGGTCTTCATGGACAAAGATCTCTCTCTCTCTCTCTCTCTCTCTCTCTCTCTCTCTCTCTCTCTCCAGCACCCTGACCTTTGCTAATAACCCTCCAGCGTCTGTGGACTGAGGGCTGATATACAGGGTCTGAGTTCTCTGTGTTTCCCCTGTTCCTCCCAACTTGGCCTTGGTGGGAGCCCCTGGCACACTAGGGCAGAGGTAAGTTCCCCTCCAGCGCCGGCTTCTCTGACTTTGACAGCTGTCTCCTCTGTCCTAGAGAGCTGTTATACTGGTGGAGACCAGCAGACACCCAGGGAACATGATCTCAGCGGATCCCTTGGAAAACTTTTCTCCCACTTGGGCTGGTGGGGGCCTCGAGAGACCTGCTCCTGGGAGACGCAGGACACCCTGAACCCAGAAGGTAGATGTGCAGTCACAGGCAGCCCAGATAGACAGGCTAGAAAACACCAATATCCTGGAGCCAGACACTAGGGAGAAGGGAAAAGTTTCTCTCTCTCTCTCTCCATCTCTGCCGGGAATTTGGCCAGAAAAGTTTCCTGCAGGAGGAAAAGTCTCCTTGGCCGCAGGTTCCTCTCAGGACCCAGGGAGCCTACCCTCAGGAATCCTCTCGGAGGACAAGAGGCAGAGGCTTCCACAGACAGCGCAAAAGTTCAGTCCTAAAAGTCCCCCAAACTTCCCCTCCCTCCTTCCCTCCTTCTTTTGTTCCCCGCAGCATTGCCAACCAGGCAGCTCCCGGCTTCCCACACTGGACCGTCCTGCCCCCACCCGAAGCCCCGGCCGCTCGCGCCTCCCGCCCGGCCTGCCAGCGCCCAGCCCTCGCGCCCCGCAGGCCGCGGGGTGGGGGGCGCCTACCCGCCTTGCAGGGGTCTTTGTAGTTGAGCGGCTCCGAGTCGTCCTCCTCGCCCAGGTCATAGGTGTAGTCGGCCAAGTCCAGCGGGCGCCCGGGGCGCGGGAGCAGCAGCAGTCCGAGCAGCAGCGGCAGCGGCAGGCGGGCCACGCCGGGCATGCTGGCGGCGGCGGGCGCGCTGGAGGCTGCGGTGGCGGCGGCGGGTCGCACCCGGACGCGGGAGCGGGCGAGGGGAAGCGAAGCCCTGAAGGCGAGGGGGAGGCGCTCCCCTCGCGCTCCCCACCTCTCTCCTTCCCTGCGCTTGCCGCCCTCCTTCCTGTCCCCCGCCCCTCGGCCACCCGCTCCCGGCCTGCTCCCCCCTGCTCTGGGCTCACTCCCTTCCCTTCTTTTTCTCCTTCCTTCTCTCCCTCCCTCCCTCCTTCGCCACCTCCTTTAGGGAAATGAGCTCGCTGGGGGGCGGGTTTTCGCCGGGAGCTCAGCCCCTTCGGGGTCGGGATCGCGATCTGCCGGCCCCAGCCGCGCGCCCGCCGAGGCAGGGGAGGCGAACACCCGCCCGCACTGGGAAGGGGCTTGGGCGGCCGGGTCGCGCGGGACGCCGGCCGGGGAAGGGTGCGCGCCCCGGGATGCCGCCCCCGCCAGCTGCCCTCTAGCGGCGCTTCTCCCGTGCGCGCCCCGCCCGAGCTCCTCAGGGTGCGGGACACGTTGTCAGGTCGTCACGCCGCCTCTGCCTCGCCCTGTGCCCAGGTCTCTGCCCCTGCTTCTAAGCCTGTGTCTCTCGGTTTCTTCCTTTCTCGGACCCTAGCTCTCTCCCGTCTCGGCCGGGTCCTAGAGTTCCGTCTGTTTCTCGCCCTCCCTCGGGAGATGCCGCTGGAGGGCGCCTGAAGCCCGTGGATCGTTCCTAGGCCCCCTCTCCTCCATCACCCAGCGACCGGGAGCACGGGAAAGCCCCCTTTGCTCCCCACGGCACTACCCTTCCCCTAGCCTACCCCACCGAAAGCAGGCCCGAGAGGGTTTGGGAGGAGAGAAGAGGGACACCCGTTGGTTTTCAATCAAGCTGCTTTATTTTTGTTTGTGACAGGAGCCCCCTGGCCCTAGGAGCCACCCTCCTCTGCTGGCCCCCACCTCTCCCCACAGCCCCCGGTCTCCAGGGCTAGTCCCTATGGGGTGGCAGGCGCAACTTCCTGCTTGTTTACCAAAGACCCTTTGCTCAGGGAGCTTTCCTGTCCCTTAGAGACTTCTGGAGGCTCTGTGAAGCAAAGAAACACTCTTTATTCTGTGAGGGAGAGGCACTTGAGGTGGGGGTGGGGTGATTCTGTGGACCTTCCCTCCCCTGGTCTCCCTAGGTGACCAGCCTCAACCGGACCCCCCTGGGCCAAGCCAGCTGACAAGGCAAGGTGACCCAAGTTTTCCTGGGCACTAGTATCCTGGCAGTTACACCTGCTCACCGGGGGCTCCTAGATGTAGTAGAGGGGCACCTCGCCACACAGTGTGGTCAGAGTGGGGCCTAGGAAGTCCAGGTTCCTGGAGGACACTGAGCCGGTATCACGCCCTTCCTCCTGGTCCAGCTTAGAGGGAAGCGCTGCAGGCTTGACCTAGGAAGATCACCTCATTTGGAGCCTGGGAACCGAGTTGCTGTCTCACCCACAGCCCTTAAATGTAGGACTTGGGTGTGTCCAGGTGATCTCTCTGAACCTCGCTCCTTCACCAGTAAAGAGGGGCTATACTGAAGTCAGACACCCCCAGGTGGTTGTAGATTCAGCTGAGGTCAGCAGCATGGCGGTGGGGTGGTGGGCTGGTGGGGTGGTGGGGTAAGGCTGGGGTATTGGTAGGGTAGGTGTGGTGCAGGTGAGTCTAGAGAGGGGCACTCACCTGGCCACCTACCAGGAGCAGTACTTTACAGGTGACAAATAGGCACCATCTCAAATGCTCCTTCCAGCGCCCCTGGGAGGGAGACAACTTCCTCACCCTGACACCCACCTCGAGGTTCTGCAATTTTCTAGTGAGAGCCTCAAGGCTAGGCATGCTGTCAAGAGCCATCTTCATGATGTAGCAGCAGGTTCCTGGGGCTGGCTTGTAGGCAATCAGGAGCTGGGTACAGGAATCCCAGAGTTAACCCAGGAAGGCCCTGCCTCACTCACTCTCTTAACACTTATCGTGGGCCCTCTCCCTCTAGGTTGGGCATAGGCAGGAGTCATATTGGAAGCTGGGGTGCAGGTGCATCCAGGGGAGGCAAAAGGGCTGGGGGGTGAGGAGAGATGGATGTGTATGAAATGGCACAGCTGGGTGGATCTAGGAGAATCTTGTCATTGGTCCCCCAGGCCCAAGGTCAAGAGTCCAGGCATACCCACCCGCTGGTAGTCATACACGGCAATGCCAGTGGAGCCAGTGGGGAAGGTGGCAGTGGTGCCGGCATGCTCACTCAGCGTCAGGCGCTGCTGGGCTTCTGGCCCCGCAATGCTCATCTCTAGGACCTGGGGGAGGGCACAGTGTCACTGGCATTGTCCCCTCAGTATTCACACCCACCCTCAGTCCTCTGTACTCAAATGCAACTCCTTCTTCCCTGAGAGCTCAGAGAGGCTGAGTGGAGCCAGGTGCCGGAGGGAGCAGGCATTCCAGCTGTGGGGCAGAGGCAGGGGCCTGGGGGAAAAGCCCAGGACAGGTTTGCCATCCTGCTTCCACCTCTGTCCTTCCAAAAAGTGCCCCTTGCCTCCTCCTCTCATTCCTCTTGGGCAGTTCGCCATCTGCCCAGCCCCCACCCCCTAGCTGGTCTGTCTGACATGTCTGTGCCTGCTGCCCACCCCATCCCAGGCTGGCTCACCATCTCAGTATGTTTCTGGCTCATGTGAAGACCCATCAGCAGGGCCCCTACAATCACCACGACGACAAGGACCACCACCACAACCACGATGAGCAGGCGCTTGAGGTGCACAGGGCAACAGGGGATGCCGAATCGGCCCCGGGGGGCTGCTGAATAGTCCTAATGTGATGGGGCAGGTAGGAGACAGGTGTGAAGTCATGAGGGTGCTCTCTCTTCTCTCCACACAAGCTCGGTACCTTCCCAAACCCTTCCAGGGCTGGGCAACTAATGCAGCTGAGGGATGAGGAGATCAGAGAAGGCTTCCTGGAAGAGATGCCCTGGATTCCAACAAACTCATAGATGGTTAGAGGTGAGATCTAGCTTGGAGAGGCCCAGAAGAGCCTGTTTCACCAGTCATATCTCCTGTGCCTCCTCCAGACCCCCGGCACCCCAGCCACATCCAGTCCCTCTCTTTGCCGCCCATATCCATCTTGCTGCAGGCACCTTCCCCTTCAACTCCTAAGTGTGACTAGGGTCTTATATGTGCCAGGAGGCTGAGGGGACAGAGGTGAAGGACCTGGCCCCCATCTGCCAGCCAAGCCCTTGGCTTTGAAGCCTGTTTATTCCTGGTCCTCAGGAACTAAGGCCCCAAATAATCCATGCCCTCTCACATTTCTGTGCCTTTACACGTACCACCCTTTTTCCTGCAGCGCCTTCCTTCTTCACCTGGGAGCTCCCACTTCTTCTGGAGCCATTTTCTCTGTGGAGCTTCCTGTGTGACTTCCTAGGTAATGGCCCTCTTCAGCTCTTCCCACTCACCTCGGTGGTGGCACTCAGCCTCTTCTACTGGAATCATCAGCTGCCACATCTTGCTCCCCAAGAGACTTTGTTTCAGTGGTTGATGTCCCTGCCCTAACTTAGCACAGTCTTTCGTTGGGTGAATGCATTTGGATGAGGGAACCAGTTGAAGGAGGCAGGGCCCGCAACTCAGGTACACACACACACACATAATTACACACACATGGTCACACTCACCGGCGGGCTCTCCATCAAGACCTCTTTGCTGCCCATATCCATCTTGCTGCAGGCACCTTCCCCTTCAACTCCAAAGTGTGACTAGGGTCTTATATGTGCCAGAAGGCTGAGGGGACAGAGGTGAAGGACCCGGCCCCCATCTGCGAGCCAAGCCCTTGGCTTTGAAGCCTGTTTGTTCCTGGCCCTCAGGAACTAAGGCCCTGATAAGCCAGCTGCAAGAGCACCTAAGGGCCCTTGGCCCTGACCCATGAGTTCTCTTGGCCTCAGCAAAAGCAAAGCCCAGTGAGCTGAGCAAACTTGCCCTTGGGCCATCTGTGCCTCTTGTCTTGGTGTCTTCCTGCCATGCCCACCTTTCATGCTGGCACTTGCCCCTGCAGTCCTGAGGCTTTTCTTGTTCTTCTGCCAGGCTGAACCTCTCAGGAAGCCAAGAGTCATACCCAATGGGGAATCCATCACTCTTCTCCACAGCGCGTCCACCAAGCATAGGGATGAGCTCCAAGAAGGAGAGTAAGGAGATGGTGCGGGGGGACCCAAAGAGGGCACTGCTGAAGGCACAGGTTCCTACGTTCTCTGGGAGCTTCAGGTTTCACTTCCAATGACCCTGCCCCATCTCTCAGTCTCCCACACTTCTCTCCTAACCTTAGATTTGACCTCCAGACATTCTGTTCTGAATTCTGAAAACTCTGTCCCCTCTGGTTACCAATTTTTTTAAATTTAATTTTATTCTTGTTATATTAACATCCATCTGCTTTTTACTCCCCTCTGTCCCCTTCCCCATCCACCCACTCCCCAACGAAGCCAATCCCACTTGTCCTTGTCCATGGTTCTTCCTTATTAGAATCCTGTCTAAACTGCTCCCCTTCTTTGACTCTTCCTCCCCCTCCCCCTGGTCCCCTTCCCCCTGCCCACTAAAGGCCTATTCATAGTATTCGTATATCTGGTTGGTTACCAATTCTTACTACTAACGTGAGGTTTTTCATTCTTTGCTATGGGTTAGTTTGAAAGCTGAAGGGTTTTCCCCCCTGCTTTGATTTAATTTGCATTAATGATATGCTGAATTTATTCCTGGGCCATACATTTTTGGTTCTTCAGTTTCTTCTGATACGTGTTTTGTTGTCATTGCTTTGCTTTTCTGGGCAACCTCCTCTTCTGGTTTGGAATGATTTTTTCTTTCTCTCAAAGGATCATATCCCTGTGGTAGGGGGGAGCTCACATAGGGGTTCATCTGCCCAGGAGCTCTGTAACTTCCCTGCTCAGTCTTGGGGCCTTTGTTCACCTGGATGTGCTCCATGAGCAGAGAATCTACACCTAAACACTTTAGTTCAGCATTACTCTGCATTTTTAAGCATGTGCAGCAAAAACTAAGCCTGCTCTCTGGGCCACCCCCACTGTGTCCAGTCCTACTGTTCAGCCTGGGCTTGCCTACCAACTCCACCATGTAAGAATGGAATGGCACACGTTGCTTCTGTCAAGTGACATCCTTCAGATACTTGATGGCTTCTTGCTTATTCATTACCTTGCTAGTGTGAGCAGTTTCATGAGCATTTTTAAAGTAAACATGAAGATCTGATCCCCTTGATTTGCATGATTTTGCAGGGGTCTTCTGTGTCAAGTGAATGGCAAACTACTTTCATAGGTCAGGCTGATTTATGGTAGCAGATCCCACATCTGATACACCTAGACAGCCTGACACAGGACTGGGTGTGGTGACTTAGGGCTCCCAACCTCCTCATTTTTTAATCAGTCCACTTGCTTGTGCTGTCACTCCCTCCTCCCTGCATACCTCCTTTTATATCCTCTGGTCCCAAATCCACCCTGAGAACACTTCTCACCCAAACAGGATCCTCTCTGTGGGCCTCCTCTTCCCTCTCTCCCCCTACTCTTTTCCCAAAGCCATCTCTGTGGCTTCATTGTGCTAAGCCAAGCCTGCTGATAGCTGTTGGTGTCCTTTTCCTTGGGTTCCCCTCTGCTCGCAGGGCAAGGTGCACTCTCTGGCACCTTCCCCTCTGCATTTTCGTGAGTGTGTAAGTCAGAGCCCTGCACCTTGCTCCTGTCTTGGTCTCATTCCCTTATTTAAAAAGAAATATATATTTTATTCATTATTTTTAGAGAGAAGGGCAGGGAGGGAGGAAGAAAGGGAGAAAAGCATCAATGTATGGTTGTCTTTCACCTGCTTCCAGCTATGGACCTGGCTAGAGACCTGGCTTGCAACCTGGTTATGTGCCCTGACTGGGGAATTGAACCAGTGATGTTTGGGTTCGCAGGCTGGCACCTATCTACTGAGTCATGAGGCAGGTCACTCCCTTATTATCTTCCTTATAATGTAGGGGCAACACTTCACCCCAATTTCTGTCTCCTTGGGGCTCCCTAATATCTTGGCCCTCCCTGCCCTTTAATCATGAGGGGACCCTGAACTCTCCAGCCCTGGCAGGTTCCACTGTCCCTACAAGGGCCCCCTCTGCCCCCAAAGAGCCCTCAGCCTCCAGGTTGCACAATAGTATGGCATCTGAGCTGAGAGCCCCTGAGAAGCTGGGGTGGGAGGAAGAGAAAAGGAAGAAAATGTTTGCTCCCACCACCCTTCTCACCCTCCAACTACCCCTTTAAATATTTGCCTAAGTCTTAGCAGCAAGTGTCCTAGGAGGAGTGAAAGAGGAGGAGGGAGTATGGGGGGATCCTCTCAACTGTGTGCAGCCTCAGCTGTGTGCAGGTGCCAGATGCAAGAGGCAGCTGCCTGCAGTGCCCACCCCTGCCCACCCCCTGGGCCCCTACTCCCACCCCCTGTTGTCCTGGAAACATTGGGATTGATGGGCTGACTCACATGTCCTGGGCCTGGGCCAGGTGGGCAGTGGGCCAGTGGGGGAGCCAAGGATAACTGCAAGCATCTTGGGGTCCCTGTTGGCATCTCTGGGGGCTGCCCAGTCTAGCTGTGGGGCTTGCTCTGAGCAGCCGCTGTGTGTAGGGCTTATTAAGGTCATGGCTGGGTGTAGGGAAATGGGGCTCTTTCTTGGAGAGAAGCCTCTGCTCTTGGGGCCTCAGCCTCCCCTGCAGGCTGCCCTGAGGCTCTAGTTCTCATAAGCTTGTCATTCTTTCTTTCTTTCTTTCTTTCTTTTAAGTACTTGTTTTTGCCTGTTGGGAGGTTGGGAAGGAATGGTACCCTCCAGTTTCATGAGGGAAGTTGATATTTGGCACCAACCTGGTAGAAGTCTTGGGAACCTTGGAGAGGAAGGAGGGAGAGACCTTTTGCTGGGCATGTGTTGCTGTCCCCTTGCCCCACACCCCAGCCCTCTGGCTTCGGCCTTCTTATCTCTCGGCCTTTACTTAGGCCATTTTCTCCTTCCTGGAAAGTGTGCCCTCCAAGCCTCTCCAACTCTCTGAATACCACCTACCCTAAAAGGCCAAGCAAGAACCAATGATGCCCATTCTGTGACCTCACTGCCCCAGTCCTTGGTGCCTCATTCCTCCTCCAAAATCTCCCAGGCCTCCTGCTGCATGATCACCTGCCACTTAGCATACACTGTCATTTTCATCAGCTACGTGGGTGCTTTAATCTCCCAGCCTGGCTGCCAGCCACGTGACCAGCCCTGAATCAAGCTTTCCTGAGGCTTCTTTATACCTGGCGAAGAGTAAGGAACATGCACACAGCTGACATGTAATTATAGTCAATGATAAGACTGTTGTCATCCAGCATGAGTGGGGCTGTCATTGTCCAACTTGAGGGGCTCCTGGCAAGGGGTCAATAGTTCATTCCTTCAGTATGTGAAGGTCTCTGTGCATCACTGGCTGGCTCTGGACCCCTGAACGAGACATTCTGCCTTTCTAGGCTTTCGAGTTGTCATCCATGAAATGGAACTAGTACTGCTTGTCCTGGCCCCTTCCCCAAGCTGTGGTGAGGATATGTCATGATGTGACATGATCGTGACAATGATAAGTATCTTCATATCTCAGGGCACCTCTTCTCACTAGCTAAGAGTAGGACCCAGCTTCCCCCTTTCTGTCTGGGTTAAGGCCTCTGAGAATCATGGTAGTTGAGAGCCCTGTAGTAGCCACTCCTTCTGTGTGTGTCCCCTTTTTCCTTCTTCCAGTCCCTCAGCTGCAGGGGGGCGGGGACAGGGTTCACTCTGCTCTTTGTGTCCTGGGCAGAGCCGTGCCAGGGACGAGCAGGGATGGTTGCCCAGCTGCCCCGCCACCCTCCCCACCCCCATTGCTTGTCTTCCCATGAGCTGGCATGGGAGGTAGCACGGGCAGCTGGACAGGCAGTGCCAAGTGGGCATCGAGGCACAGGGTCATCCCTGGCATGGACTTAACTCAGACCAGAGAATCCCCTGCTGGCAAAGGCTGGGAACAGCAGGGAAGTGTCTTAAACCCAGTGGTCTAGGTTTCATGGACCGAAGTGGAAAGAGCACAAGACTGGGACCCCAGCCACCTGACTTCCAGGGTCCCCTTGTCCTGTACTTGGGAGCACTTGGAACAGTCACCCTCATCATCCCTACACACACACACCCCTGAGAGGTGACATGGTATTGAGCAGCTGTTCTCAAACTTATCGGTTTCAGGATCCCTTAACACTCTTAAGAAGTATTGAGGCCCCCAAAGAACTTTTGTTTTTGTGGGTTATTAATATAATATTTATCATATTGATATTTACCGAGAAATTTTGAAATATTAATGAATTAACTTAAAATAGCAATAATAGATTCATTATACTTTATAACACAACATACATTTTATTTAGTTATTTATTTATTATTTTAAAAATTATTTTATTTATTATTTTTTAGAGAGAGGGGTAGGGAGAGAGGCAGACAGAGAGAAACAGACATCAATGTATGGTTGGTTGCCTTTCACCTGCCGCCAGCTACAGATCTGGCTAGAGATTGGCTTGCAACCTGGCTATGTGCCCTGGCTGGAAATCGAACCAGCGACCTTTGGGTTTGCAGGCCGGCACCTTATCCACTGTGCCACCAGCCAGGGCAACAACATACATTTTAAATTAAATTAACTATTTTACAAAGCAAAATAAGTTAAGAGAGAAGAGTGTCATTATTTTACATTTTTACAAATTTCTTTCATTTCTGGCCTAATAGAGAATGCAGCATGTTATATGGGAAATTCCAGGACATTCTCTGAGAGCATGAAAGTGAAAAGGGCAAGTACTGTGCTAACATTAATAGGAGAGTAGTTTGGAGCTCAAACAGCCCCTGGAAGGTTCTCAAAGGCCCCTGTGCTGCCTGGACCCCACTCTGAAAAGCTGTGGTATGGAGCATGGTTGTGAACTTTGGAGTTCAGTAGGATGGGTTTAAATTCCTGCTGTGTCACTTTCTTTTTCTGGTATGATAGGCCTTTCTTTTCCTCTCTGTAAAAGGGGATTGTTATAGACCTCAAAAGGTGGAGAGGTTAAGTAAGTAGGGTCCACAACACACATCAGGTGTGATAGCAAGCTTGGCTATTTTCCTCTTGATTTGGTCCTCAGTTTCCTCATTTGGTAAACAAAGGTCTGGATGGAAAACTTCCAAGTCTCTTCTCAGCTCCAGCAAGCTGCGGCGGTGTAGTGATAAGTGTCCCAGAATTCCACACTCCCACACCAGCTCCAGCGACCATGATCATGATCCCCTTTTCAGCTTACTCAGACACAAAAGCACTTTCTATTCATGAGCTGTGGAAACACATGTGAACATAGATACACACCTGTCTCTTATGACATACATGCCCATGAATCTGCTGAGCGGATGTGTCCCCTGAGGGCCAAGACTTAGAGAGGGACACAGGGGCACGTGAGTCCCTATGTGGACCTGCCTGCCAAAAGGATCTGGGCTTGCGCCAGCAGAGACGATGTGCGCACGTGCACACAGCCATGCCTTTCTGAGATGTACATGTACATTTCGCACACATGCACTCGCTCACAGATGCTCTGGGGACAGACACACAAGCAGATCGCCCAGACACTGCCAGTAGGGAGTGCAGCCTAGAGCAGCCAGGTCCGCAACCACTCCCTTCTCTGACTGACTACTCCCCTCCGCCATGCGCGCCCCCGCCGCCGCAGTCTGCGGCCACTCCAGCCGGACAGCCTTCTGCTAAGCTCACCGCGCGCATCCATCCAAGACGCTCGCGAGAGCGAGCAGGGCAGGGAAGCGCAGGAGGCGCCTGGAGTACTGGAGTCCGCTGTCCACGGTGGGCCGCTGGCCCTTCGCTGCCGCAGCGGCTGTTTGTGAACCGGCGGTACCATCCAGCAGCGGGGCAGGGAGCGGTGGGCAGGGGCGGCCGTGCAGGGGGCCAGAGCTCGCAGGCAGTATGGCGGGGCTGCGGACCAGGCGGAGCTCGGAGATCCTGCTGCTGGCGCTGTCCGCGCTTGGCTTCTGCCTGATGCTGCAAGTCAGTGCCAAGAAGCCCCCCAAAACGCCCCCCTGTCCACCCAGCTGCTCCTGCACCAGAGACACGGCTTTCTGCGTGGACTCTAAGGCAGTGCCCAGGAACCTGCCCACCGAGGTCATCTCTCTGTGAGTGCCCAGCCCTAGCCTGGGGTTTGAGCCCAGAGCGGGAAGAAGGCAAGGGTCCCTCTGGGAGGTGATGGGAAGAACCCCACTCCCCTTCACAGAGTGCGGAGACCAGGGGGACTCCAGGGGGTGGTCAGACTGGAAACCCAGGTATCAGCTAGGCAGGGAGTTCTGCAGTCATGCAGGCTCAGCAGCCATGGCTGGGGAAAATGACTTCATGGCCAAGAATGAATCATCACCACCAGCAGCACCAATGAGACCTACTGTGCGTAGGGATCTAGACTTGGAGGGAGAGGGGTTGCTTACCCCAGCGTGTAGGTCCTTGTCTGTGATGTCACACCAAGGGCAGAAAGGCTTCTTGTGGGGGTAGGGAGGGAGGCAGCAGGAGGAGGAGAGGAGTGACATACACCCACACAGCACCCTGGCCAGGGAAGGGTGGGCAGATGCCTGCCACTGTTTACTCCAGCCTCTCTGTACCCAGCTAGCCAGCCCGTCTCACTTGCAGCAGTGGCCTCCATGACCAGGCTGTGTAATTCTTGAGAGCAGGATGCTAATCCCCACCCTCATCTCAGAGCCTCATCCTGGAAGATCATCAAAGTGTGGCTGGTGGAACCTTCTTCTGGCTGAGGGGGAGCTGAGCCTGGGGCCACTGGTGCTCAGGGAAGGTAGGAGAGTGTGATGGTGAAGGCAGGCAGTGAGGAGAGGGGAATACAACTCCAGGTGGAGGGCCAGGCCGGTGACACTGGAGTTTGCAGGGTGAATGAGTGCATCCAGAAGCCATTGCCTTGTCCAGCTTGAACCAGCCCAGCAGGGTCCCTGCTCCCCACAGCTCTGACTCGGGTGTCCCCTGCAGGACACTGGTGAATGCTGCCTTCTCCGAGATCCAGGCTGGAGCATTTTCCCACCTGCCACTACTGCAGTTCCTGTAAGGCCTTGGTGAAGGAGGGTGGTGGCTTGGGGAGGGGCACTGGAAGGGTACAGACAGATCCTGGACTGGGGAGAGGAGAGCCCATGTAGGTAGCCTTTGAAGATTAAGATGCAGGTGTCCCTACTTTTGCCCTGATGAAATATGCCACAAAAGGTGGAGAAACTTGGAGTCAGGAAGCATGGAGGGAAACAGCAGTCGGGGCGAAGGAGGACAGGGATTGCATGCCAAAGCCAAGAACTGGGTATTTGGGGCCCAGTTAGGAATAGACTTGCTTCCTCTAGAGACCCAAAGGAATTGGGTGCAATAATTTCGACTGGTGCCAGAGGGTGGGCACTGCAGGAATGAGGGGTCATTTTAGAGACAGGTGACCCCAGGATTTGAAGAAATAGCTGGGGACCAAATGAAGGGAAGACTAGAGGGCCTAGAATTCTGAAAGAGGCTGTACATTTGAAGCCCCAGTCACAGGAGAAAGTACATGTGAGTTCTCCACCTCTTTCTCAGGGACAGGATAGAGCCCAGGAGTGAGTGGGGGACAGAGCAGAGGGGCTGTGGGGAAGGACCCAGCTTGCCAGGAGAGATCTGCCCCAATTGTTTTCATCCTAGGAGCAAGCATGGACCCTGGCAGTTTCTAGGATCAGAATAGACTCCTGCTTGGCCTTGCTGACCAGGCTTGTGGTGGTGTCCTCTGCTGGGGTCCCAAGGGTGGGAGGCAGGACAGGCAGGCCTTGAGGAAGCCTGGGGTGAGGCAGCAGGCACGCCCTTGGAAGCTCTAATTTTGCCTTTGTCTCTCCAGGTTACTCAACTCCAACAAGTTCTCGCTGATTGGAGACAACGCCTTCACAGGACTGTCGCACCTGCAGTACCTGTGTGTGGGAAGGAAAGGGAAGGGCCTGGGTGGGCTGACGGGGAGGTTGAATGAGGGAGGCTGGCAGGGTGAGAGCCTTTGGACTCTCTGACTGCAGGACCCTAGCAGAGCAAAGGTCATTTCATCTATCCCTCTGCCTAAGCCATCCTGCTTGGATGCCCGGTCACAATAGGTTGAATGCAGCCAGATTTGGAATGGAAGCCTGTCTGAGGGCCATGGGCTAGAACTTAGGCATGGGGTAGGAAAAACAATGAGGGAGAAGGTCCTGGGGTCCTGAGTGCTGGCTGAGATAATTCTTATTCCCTCCAGCTTCATAGAGAACAACGATATTTGGGCCCTCTCCAAGTTCACTTTCAGAGGACTCAAGTCTTTAACACACCTGTGAGTACATCCCACACATACATTTATTCATGGAACCAAGGAACTACCCTGCTGTACCCCTCCCCACCTCCATCCCTGTCTCCTGTGGTCTTTGTCTTTGGTCACGATCTTCAGGTGACCCATGGGTCTCTCTTGCAGCTCTTTGGCCAACAATAACCTACAGACACTGCCTAGAGACATCTTTCGGCCCCTGGACATCCTGAGTGACTTGTAAGGCCTGAATCTTAGCTCATGGACAGTGCCACAGAAGGGAAGTGTCCTTGGAAGGGGTGGTGTGGGAGCCAGGATTGGGAAGATCATTAAGTCTTAGGAGGCAATGAGAGCTTGGTTTTGTGCAGGGGCTGTTGAGAGGGCTCTGAGAGGTTAGGTAGAATTATATATAGATTGGTAGCCTCCCAAGTTGGGGTTCCTCATGGCATCTGCGCCCTCTTAAAATGCACATAGGATATTATGTGTGTGTTTTCTAAATATGTGTTTTCTCAATGTATGTTTGATTTGAAGCTACATTAAAGTCTGATAGCATAGCCACAGTCATTGATTGGTATTTCTATAAGAGACATGGCTTGTGGAAGGGTGGGAGGAAACGGGCTGCAACACAGGGCTGAGCAGGTTATACACTGCAAAAGGCACGTGGCTGAGGAGGTAAGTAGAGGCTCCACCCAACCCCACTCCAATGGCCAGCACGTGTCCATGGAGCTGCATCCACCCCAAGGGGAACCTTTTTCTAATGGACACAAAAATGCCATGTGAGCAACCAGCAGCAACAGCCTTGATAATATCTACTTCTAAAACTTTGAGGGTCTGGGTGGGTCAAGCAGCTGAGAGCCTGACCCTCTTTCTGTCCCCTCCATCACCCTCATGATCAGGGACTTGCGAGGCAACTCGCTCAACTGTGACTGCAAGGTGAAGTGGCTGGTGGAGTGGCTGGCACACACCAACACCACAGTCGCCCCCCTATATTGTGCCAGCCCACCCCGCTTCCAAGAGCACAAGGTTCAGGATTTGCCACTGCGGGAGTTCGACTGCATCACCACGGGTAGGAGGCGCCCCGCCTGGGGGCTCAGGCTGGGCCTCCCTGAGGCACCTTCACAGGCATAACCTGAACGCCCAGCCCCCTGCCTTGCCTGCTAAGCAACCCTTACCACCCAAAAAAACTTGCTCTTCTTTTTCTTCCACCCCCAACCCTCCCTGCAGATTTCGTGCTGTACCAGACCCTGTCCTTCCCAGCGGTGTCAGCTGAGCCCTTCCTTTACTCCAGTGACCTGTATGTGGCTCTGGCCCAGCCAGGTGCTAGCGCTTGCATTGTCCTCAAGTGGGACTATGTTGAACGGCAGCTTCGAGATTATGATAAAATCCCAGGTACCTGTGCCCAGCCTGGCTGTGCTGGCTCCAGCTAGAAAAAGCAGGGGTGGGCGTGGGGGACTCCATTGTTCTTTTCCATTGAGCTCCTTTGGGGAGAGGGACAGATGAGACATGGCCTCTGCTCATAAGAACATTCTGGTCTTTGGAGGGAGGCTGATACATACACAGATAACATCCATATAATAGGTTGCTGTTAGGAATGAGATATGAACATGATACACTGGGAGCGTAAAAGAGAAGCCCACCAAGGGCAATAAGGAACGCTTCCTGGTGGAGAGGATGTTCACATTGAGTCTTGAAGGACGAGGAAGAGAAAATAGTCAGAGGTGATGCTCATCTTCCTGGCATAAGTAACTAGGTGGTGCCATTGAACTAAAAAGGAGGAGACACTGAGTTTAAGCCAAATCTAGAAGGCTGAAGGAGACTTAGCTAGGAGAAAAAATATGGGAAGGATATTATGGCAGAGGGAACAGCATGAACAAAGTCAAGAAGGTATGCAACAGCTTATTGTGTGAACGTAACCATGTATACAGTATACATATAATAAGCAGCTTATTTGATTATATACAGCATCAGGTTCGAGGTAAACAGTGGCAGGCCTGAGAGAGAGGAGGACCAGGTCATGGACAAGCTTTGAGAAAGTGTGTGAGTCAATCCAATCTATATTTTAGACAACTCCCTCTGTGAGCGTTATGGAGCACAGCTAGCCATGGGGCTAGACATGTGGGCAGGCCAATAGGGGAGCCAGCTGGAGCCTGGACTGAGGCGGCAGTGGTGAGAATGGAGACATATATTTAGGAAAGAGGATTAAATTGGCACAAGAGGAAATAGAAAATTTAAATTTCTTTTCCCTATATCGATGAAAGAACTTGAAGTCATAATTAACACACACACACACACACACACACACACACACCATCGAGAGTCTAGATCCAAATGGTTTCTCTGGTGAATTCTAGCAGACACTTAAGGGAAAAATAACACCAATCTTACACAAACTGTACTATCAAAAGGAAGCAGAAGGGAAGGTTGACAGAACTTGGGGACTGGTCAGCTGTGGGTGAGTGAGGGACAGGGAGATGCTAGGGGTGACTGCTAGGTTTATGGAAGGGATGACTAGGTAGAACCCCAAATTGACATCAAGAACACAGGAAGAGGGTGTGGAGCAGGTTTGGGGGTAGATGTGGAGCTCCGTTTTGGCCACCTGGAGTTCAAGGTGCTTGAGGATGTTCTGAGCTGCAGTGGCTCAGGAAGGAGCTGGGTGATCAGGAGCGGGATGGGCAGGCCTAGGCTGTGAGAGGGGCTCAGACAGTGACTGCCAGAGCCTGAGGCTGTGTATGGGCTTCCTTTGGGGAGAGGTAGGGTGATGGGAGGCAGGAAGATGGATGAAGGCGATGACTGGAAACACCAAGACAGGTGAGGAGTGTGGCACCATGCCTTGGATGCCTGGGAACAAGTCAGATCAATCTGCTTGAGCACAAGTACATTTGTTTTCATACACAACAGCCTTTCAAAAGTGGGAGTTCTTGGGAGAAGGTGTTTTCATACACAACTCCGCTGGTATCAAGCGGTCGGTTTGCACCCAGCTGTGGATGAGCTCAAACTCTCCCTTCTTCCCCTGCCTGACCACTTGCCAACGGGTAGCTTTGGGTGAGTCACTTAGATGCTGAGCCTCAGTTTCCTTCTGTGTGAAATGGAAAAATAACAGGGTGTATTTCAGAGTGAGTAACTGGGGCAATGCGTTCATATTTAGCACAGTGACTGCATACAATGTAAATTCAATAATTGATACTCTGGTAAACAGTCAATCAATATCTAGGGACACCTATTTTGTGCTTGATGTCAGCTCATATTTGACAAGGGTGGATGGAGAGAGATGCTGAGACTAATTATTAGCTGTGGAGCAATTAGAGGAACTTCATGGGCAGGGGGGGACTACTGGAGCTGAGGGACTTGGCCCTAGCCCTGGGCAGGAGTGGACTGACACTCTTTTCTAAGGCTGGGCAGGGGCACAAAGCTACTTGTGTTGCCTGACACTGCTCCCCTACTTCCTAACAGCCCCCTCGGCCGTGCACTGCAAGCCCATGGTGGTGGACAGCCAGCTGTACGTGGTGGTAGCCCAGCTGTTTGGTGGTTCTTACATTTACCACTGGGACCCCAACACCACACGCTTCACCAAGCTGCAGGACATTGACCCACAACGCGTGCGCAAGCCCAATGACCTGGAGGCCTTTCGCATTGATGGTGACTGGTACTTTGCCGTGGCTGACAGCTCCAAGGCGGGTGCCACCAGCCTCTACCGCTGGCATCAGAATGGCTTCTACTCCCACCAGGCCTTGCATGCCTGGCACCGTGATACTGACCTGGAGTTTGTGGACGGCGAGGGCAAGCCTCGGCTAATTGTGTCCAGTAGCTCCCAGGCACCAGTCATCTACCAGTGGAGTCGCACCCAAAAGCAGTTTGTGGCCCAGGGTGAGGTTTCTCAGGTGCCTGATGCCCAGGCTGTGAAACACTTCCGTGCTGGACGTGAAAGCTACCTGTGCCTCAGCCGCTACATAGGGGACTCCAAGATCCTGCGCTGGGAGAACAACCGCTTCTCCGAGGTGCAGGCCCTGCCCTCCCGCGGCTCATTGGCCCTGCAGCCATTCCTGGTGGGTGGGCGACGCTACCTGGCGCTGGGCAGCGACTTCTCCTTCACCCAGATTTACCAGTGGGATGAGGGACGGCAGAAGTTCGTCAGGTTCCAGGAGCTGGCTGTGCAGGCCCCTCGGGCCTTCTGCTACATGCCTGCAGGGGATGCCCTGCTGCTCCTGGCCCCCAGCTTCAAGGGACAGACGCTTGTGTACCGACACGTGGTGGTGGATCTCAGTGCCTAGAGGAGTGCTGAGGCCTCAGGACATGAGGCTGGGGGGAGGCTCTGCGTGAGCAGGGTGTGTAGCTAACCTTATGCACACACTCCTGGTGAGCAAAGCCACCACATGGACTGGCCCCTGGAGCTGCTCGTCATAGTGGTAATCAGCATGAGGATTCGTATATCCACCAGGTAACCCAGTGTCCAGGCCCTCCCATCCACTAATACCTGTGGACCCCACACCCCATCTGCAGGCCTCCTTGATCTGTTGCCTTCCGTAAGCTCTGGCCTGGGGAGAGGGAGGGATGCTGGGAGAAGGTCTTGAACTGATCCTTCTGACCCTCTGGTCTCTCCTCATTGGTGCTCTAGGGGTCCATTTAACCTGCTCCTCATTGCAGCCAGGACCACATCCTTCCTACTGCAGATATGCTCACCCACCCTCCATTCCTCCTGCATGCACACGTGGGATCTAGCCCACATCCTTAGTCACACACACACGCACACACACACACACCTGTTCACATCCCCATTTCCTAGTGCACACATGCCAATTCAGTGCTACCCAAAGGGGCTCCCCTCCATTACCTTGCTTCGCTTCTTGGAGGGGGCAAACAGTACTGTCTTCTTCTGTTCATCCCTGGTGTGCCCACCCTCCATCTGGGCACCAGCTTGACCTCTTGGGGGCAAAGCCCCCTTGCTCAAAGCAATAACAATAGCCCTGGTAGACTCTGGCTTCTTCCCTCCCAATGCTGGCTCTGTCCTCACTGGAGTTGTCTTCACTGATCCTGTTACCATGGATAAGAGATCACCTAGACAACAGCTTTTCTGTTTTCCTTTCCTGTCGCTATCCCACCCTAGACCCCTGCCCTTGCTTGCTGGTTCAGCCTCTCCTTTGGGATGTGGCCCTTGAGCTGCACTGCTGGCTCCTTTGTCGGGGTCCCATAGTTGGCCTGGCCAGGGACCCTGCAGGCACTCAAGTCATCTGCACAGGTGCCTGGAGTAAGCTGAGCTATGGCACTACCCCCACCCACAGGTGCACACCCTGGGGCCACTGCCTTCGAGGGCAAATTGAGCAGTAGAGAGCTGAGGGCCCTGTGGAGTGGCACCAGAAGCCAAGCTGCTGCTGCCCTCTGCTGCGTGCTGGGGATAGGCAGCTGTGAGGCAAGAGGTGCATGGTAGGGATGGCGCTTTCCTGTGCCCAGACTGTGTGAAGGGATTCTCGTGACAGAATGCCAGGGCAGGGTGGGTCACTTGGGGCCAGTGCTATAATTCAATTGCTTCAAATAAAAATTTGCTCCCCATTGCTAGCTCTCATGTGTCCAGTGGCAATAGTCAATAGTAGCTGTTTCATTAAGAACAAAAGAGCCTTGGCTAGTGGCTCAGTGGATTGGCACCGGCCTGCGAATCCAAAGGTTTCTGGTTCTATTCCCAATCAGGGCACATAACCAGATTGCAAAGCCAGGTCTCCAGCCAGGTCCATAGCTGGAGGCAGGTGAAAGACAATCGTACATTGATGTTTCTCTCCCTTTCTTCCTCCCTCTCTGCCCTTCTCTCTAAAAATAATGAATTAAAAAAATCTTAAAAAAAAAATAGAGCATGTTGTCTGTCCCTCCTGCGCACAGGGGGCCAGTGTCAGCTATCAGACCCTGTTCCTCCCTGCTCCCTTCCCTCCAAAAAATGAGTGGGCACCCCCAAAGGCAGCTGGAATTGGGGTCAGGATTTCATGATGATAATAATCAGGTGCTGGGTGCATGTGATTAGTCTCCACCACCTGGGGCTGACTCATGGCCCAAGTGTTCCTTCCTGGAAATCCCTGTGTTGGGGCCAGTGGAATCTGTCCCTCTGTCAGGTCAATTCCAATCAACATGGCCAAAGATAAACTCAGCAGCCCCCTTCCTTCTCCACCCCTCTGTTGGGCAAATGTCTGCTGTCACTGCCACCCTCTGCCTTGGGTGTGAATTCAGCAAGTGGACTAATTCCAGGAGCCTGAGGTTCTTTGGCAACACAGATGACAAATCATACTTTTGTCAAATCCTGATTCCACCACTTACTTACTAGCTGGGTGGCCTTGAACACATTACTTAGCCTATTTGTATTTGTTTCCTTATTATAAAATGTGGATAGTCATGACACTTACCTGGTAGGGTTAGTGTGAGATTTAAATACATTCAATATTTAGTCTGGTAATATAGGCAAGGCCCTTCGAAGAGCATGTCTGCCATAGAATTATTATTTTCATTAGTCTGGAGGACTATATGAGACACAGGTGGCTCAGAGAAGGCTATTTTGTGGAAGAGAAGAAGGTACCTTCTGGGAATAATTGACATCTTTGGTCTCAAGGCCCCTGTGTCTCACATCTCCTGTGGTCTCAGAGGCCCAGCCAACCCTGGCCCTGACACTCCTCCTTCAAACCACACTCACGTGCTCCTGGCTTAGCAGGCACCTCTCAGGTCCCCTAGCCACACTATCTTGGGAAAGCTTGTCCTGCTTTTTCATATGGGGAAGGGGTTGGCTGTGCCAGGGACAGGTTGCCAGGCAGAGTGTGCTGCGTCTCCCAGACTCATTGGCACTCTGTTGCATAGTAGAAAGATAAACATTACTCTTGTCCTGCAGCCTCCCAGGGGTCCTCCCAAGAATGGAGACACTTTTCTCCCTGAATGTCCAGCTCTCTATACCTGCCCTGGGGGTCATCTGTGTGTCCAGCGGGCTGCTTAGCAACCTGGTGTAACTGGGTGATTATGTCAACAGCTCAGGACCAAAGGCCGTGAGAGGCAGAGTCCACTCACTCTGCCAAAGCTGAGGATGGTGGCAGCCTCAGCTGCTGGCCTCATGCCCCTCCACACTGGGCCCTGCTCTCAGCAGCAAACTTCCCACATCTTGTCCCTTAGGTTTCCCAAGCACAGTCATCAATACCTGGAATCTCCATGTGGGAGACCGTCCCAGCTGGCAGGGCTTAGAGTGGGCTCAGGAGAGCTCTTCCCCAGCAAATGGGGGCAGAGAGAAGCATGTGATACTGAGGTCACATGCGTGATTCTTGGGTGGAGGTGTCCAGGAGAAGGCTGCTCTTCAGCAGGTACCAGAAAACCCAAGAGTCACATGCACTCAGTCAGCCCAGGCACCTTTCCCTCCTGAAGCATGGACATCTCTTCCTTCTTTTGCAGCCCTGACCCTCACCCTGTGCCCCCTGAGCTGGTCCCCTAGTGAGTCAGTCACACTCTTCCTCTCCAGGGACTGTGCTAGAGATGGATGGTGGGGATACCAGCCACTGGCTTTTCTTGTTTCTTCAGTGCAAGGTGGGAGCCAGGCTCAGGGTGAGGGGGTGGTGAGGCAAGGAGAGGCAGCAGGGCCTCAGGGCAGCTTCCCCTGTGGGCTGGTTTCATTGCTAGCTCTTACACCTAGCCACACCAATAAAAATGATGATAATAATTAAGTATAACCACACTATGTTTTCATTGATTTATTTATTCCTTCTTTCCTTTGGCCCCCATCATTACCTATGTCATCCTTTTGAGGGGTGCTGGGCATTAAATGAGGCTCTAATAAAAAGTAGTAACTGCCCATTTCCCACCCACTCAGCTCTGCTGTCACCCAATGCAATGTGGGAGGATTCCACACAACCCAGTTGCAGACGGGGAAGGAGGCATTAAGCAGGAGAGGTACACAGAATGCAACCCCAGGTAGAAAGTTGTAGAAGCAGCAGAGTTTGCTCTTTCTTTTGATACTTTCACCTTCTTTCAGGTATACACTTCCCTCCCAGAGAAGTGTCTTCATTCCCTGTCCCCTCCCAAAGCCAAGAGTGATCAAGCCAAGCATTTATCCACCTGCCACCAGATGACATTGGTCAAGTAACTTTTAATCACTGAGAGTATATCCTAAATGGTATAAATCAATCAATCAATCAATCAATCAATCTTTGTAAAGATCAAGACCCTGTACACAAAACTGCACTACAAAATGGCAATCGGTGATATTATTAAAGCTCTCAAGGATAATTGTGTTCTTGGCTCAAAGGAACAGGTGGCATTTAAAACTTCTGGTGAAGAAAGCATGGGGGCTGTTGGCTCTGCCCAGAATCTCTCCAATCCTGGCGGTCAGCCTTTCCAGCTCTGTGGGTTCTGACAAGGTACCAGCTCCTGAAGCCCACTCTTCCCCGGTAAGCAGATGGAGGTGAAGACTTCCTCAGGTCCCTCTTCCCATTTCCTCCCCACGTCCTCCCGCCCCCTCGTGTCAGCTCCGCATCTTCGAGACCATCCTGGGCTCTATAGTGTGTAAATCCCGGTTTCAATGGCGCTAAGCCAAGCCTACTTCCATCTCGTGCCTGAGCTTCGAAGCGGACGTCCGCAGTCTCCTGCCCGCTCCTATTTTACAGAGGGGAAAAGGAGACAAAGAAGGAAGCCAGCGATGAGCCCCGAAAATTCTGGAATTCAAACCCCCTTCCTCCCACCCATCCCCAAATCTTTCCGATTACAAGGGCTGCTTAACCAAAGGGCCCCGCCCGTACCTCCGAGGCTCACCGCCCTTTAAGTTGCCGCCCTCCTACCTCCCGGACCTCGCCCCGCCCCTCCGGGCCGCAGTGCGCCTGCGTCTCGCGCTGGAGTCCTGGGGTTGGGCAGATCCAAGTTCCGTGCAACTTTCAAGTGAGTTGCAAACTCCGCCCCGAGGCTGGTGCCCGCGGCCTGGCGCCCAGGGACCTGAAGACTGGCACGAGCGAAGGCCGCGACCTGCCGCCCACGGCCCGGGACCCGCAGCGGCGCTGCGGCGAGGGCCGAACTCCTGGTTCTCCGTGGCAGGAAGTGCGGGTCAGAGCCTTAACTACCTGGGCGGCGCGGCGTTGCGGAAGAGCGCGCCTTCCGGCACCCGCTGCGAGTCGGTTCCCGCGTGCCCCCCCACCGCCCGGCTCCGGACGGCTGCTCTCTTAGTGCTGCGGAGTCAGGGGCGGCCGGCTCCGCTTCCGCCGCGGGGCAATACGAGCGCCAGTCTGGTTCCCACATCTCCGCGGATTCCCCCGTTCCAGCCCCCCGTGAGCGTCTCTCTGGGCGTCTTCTTGGGGGTCTCACTTCGCCCCTGAGGCTGCAGGATGGTGTCGTGGATGATCTGTCGCCTGGTGGTGTGAGTATGACCGCGCTCACACCCCCTCTTCCCGGGTGCCAGCCCACACCACCTGGGATGGAGCCTGGGAATTTCTAGTGGGAAAGGGGAGTTTCTGAGCTCTGTCACACCAGCCCCCCCCCCAAAAAAAAAAACAAAAAAAAAAAACCCACATATTCATATCAGTAGTTAACGGATTTGCGGAACAGCTCGCGGCAACAGGCACCGCGGGCTGGTGGCCCCAGCCCCCAGAGCCTCCTTAACTGATGGCGACCCCTCCAGCACTCACACGCACTGCAGACAGGTGCGTGGGGTGGAGGATCACAGACTGACCCTAAGCCTAAACCTAAGCCCAAGCCCCTTGGAAACACAAGGTGTTGTAACGTTGTGGGCGGAGAATCCAGGTGCCTGTTTCCCATCTGAGCAGTCACGTGACTCACCACTGGCCCGGCCTCGCCTTCCTACTCTGTCCTTTCAATATACTTCCATCACCTTTCAATATACTTCCTCACCTGCCTTGAAAATCCCTGTCTGCAGCCTGGCAGTGCCAGGTCCAGTGGCCCTGGGCCTGATTGCATGGTCACAGGAGGGGACAGTCTGGTGCTTTCACCAGTTCAGAAACCTGTCTCACACCCACCCACCTTGTTCAGTGGCAGTGTGTGCCCATGTATCCATGGGCCACTGGACAGGCCTGGACAGGCTGGGGATGTTTGTAAACAGCAGGGCAGGGAGGTGGCCTCCAGGGCACTGACTCAGATGCAGGTTGTGCAAGCCAAGCTGGAAGAACAGGGTAGACACGGTCATCTCAAACCTGTGGGGGAGGTGGCCATCTGTGGGGGTCAGGGCATGGTGCCGCTCACACTCCCCCTCTGCTTTTCCGGCTGTCTTCCAGGCTGGTGTTTGGAATGCTGTACCCAGCTTATGCATCCTACAAGGCTGTGAAGACCAAGAACATTCGTGAATATGTGAGTGTGGTGGTTGACTCCGGTGGGGTGGGATGACAGCCTTGGAGGGGTATGGTAGGACTTGGGGAGGTGGGGGAGGGGCTGAACTGGCTTCACCCTCCTCCAGGGACATAATTGGGCAGATTCTGAGTGGAGTGGGTGTGGATGGATGGTGAACTATTGAGGTGCCTGTGTAGGAACTAGTGGGTGAAGCCTGCTGGGGCTGGGTATAGGAATGAGTGGCAGTTTCTCAGAGACAGCTCTCTAGGGCTATCCAGGTGCCAGGGGAATGCAGTGGGACAAGCTCTCTGGCATCTGAGGGCTGGGTAAGTCAAGGATAGGGGAGTTGGTTCTGCAGGCTCAGCCTCTGACCTCTCTGCACACCCCTCACCCAGGTCCGGTGGATGATGTACTGGATCGTCTTTGCACTTTTCATGGCGGTGGAGACCTTCACAGACACCTTCATTTCCTGGTCTGGGTATAGGGGCTCTGCAGGGGAGGGGAGGGAAGGGGAGGGGATGCCCCACCCTTGGGTTGGTTCTCTGGCTGACCCTGTCCCTGCTGTGCTCTGACAGGTTCCCTTTCTACTATGAGATCAAGATAGCTTTTGTGCTTTGGCTGCTTTCGCCCCACACCAAAGGAGCCAGCCTGCTTTACCGCAAGTTTGTCCATCCATCCTTGTCCCTCCATGAGAAGGTAAGGCAGGGAGTCAGGGAGGGAAGCATAGGGTGGGTATGAGGGAAAGGGCCGTAGACTCAGAACTTAGGACATGGAAAGCACCTGGGTTCTAATCCTAGTCAGTGGGATCTTGACAGCCTATCCTTCTTCTGGGATAACAAATGGGGGCACATGTGAGTGGCCTTTTGAGTGAAAAGTCAGCTGGAAGCTGGGAATGGGGAGTAGGCTGGAGCATGGCTGTTCACTGAGGTGTGGGACTGGGGGTTGGGTGGGCAGCCCTGCTCCTGGTGTGGTGGCCAGCCCACTGTGGGTGGGGGTGGACTGGGAAGGATGACACCCAGTGACTTCTATGGGTCTTCAGAGGAGGAGTGACTTGGACTATCCTCTGAACTCTGTGCCCTGGTTTGTAGGAGATTGATGCCTACATTGTGCAAGCCAAGGAACGAAGCTATGAAACGATGCTCAGTTTTGGGAAGCGGGGCCTCAACATTGCCGCCACAGCTGCTGTGCAGGCTGCCACCAAGGTGCCCTGGGCCCCAGCCCTCCATCAGACCCCTACTTGCCCAGTGCCTCTGGGCAAGTCCAGCTCTCTGTCAGTGAGCTGAGAGAGAACAGCTGTCCACACCAGGGAACAGGGGTGAGAGGTGACAGGTGGGGTGCTGGTAGGGGCATGGAGCTGGAAGTTCATACTTCTCTGGCTCTGATATTGACCCTGAGCAGCTGTTCCTGTTGTTAGCACAAAGAACTGGGGCTAGAAGGTGACCCAGTCACTTTCAGTTCTGAGGCCTTTGCCCCAAGGATTACCTGCAGGTCTGCAGCCCTTGACTTCTTTGGGCAGCTGTCCTGGCTTAGGCTGCTTCCTGCTAGGAGCCCAGCCCCTCTGGCAGGTGAGGAAGGTGAGGCAGTGGCTCCCCCTGCCTTCCAGAGTCAGGGTGCGCTGGCTGGCAGACTGCGCAGCTTCTCCATGCAGGACCTGCGCTCCATCCCCGACAACCCGGCCCCCACTTACCAGGATCCCCTCTACTTGGAGGACCAGATGCCCCGCCGCAGACCACCCATTGGTGAGTGAGCAGAGAGACCCAGAGCTGTCCCAAGAGGGCTTCCTGCCGGGCTCGGCCCCAGGCCTTCAAGCTGTAAATGCCAAGCTTTGTCTCGATGGCCTCTGTTTTATCCACATAGGATACAGAGCGGGGGCCCTGCAGGACACTGACACAGAGGATGAGTGTTGGTCTGATACAGAAGCAGTGCCCCAGGCACGGCCCAGACCCCGAGAGAAGCCTCTGAATCGCAGCCAGAGCCTGCGTGTGATCAAGAAGAAACCGCTGGTGCGAGAGGTCAGTGGTGAAGAAGGCGAGAGAGAGGCAGGCTGCTCTGGCCCTTCAGCCTGGCCCTCTCATGGAGCATCCGCTCTCTTTCCCGCAGGGCACCTCACGCTCCCTGAAGGTCCGGACAAGGAAAAAGACTGTACCCTCAGACATGGACAGCTAGGTTCTGCACAGCCTGCCCAGTTTTACCTTGTGCCCTGCAAGGCTCTGGGCCTGTTTAGAAGGGACCCCTGGCTGCATATCAGGCCTGCCAGCTGCCCTGGCTCTGCCCTCCTGGCACCTGCTGTTGGTCAAAGGCCATGCACAGAGATGACCTGAAATGTACCAAAGCTGGCTGGACTGAGGGTTCTATTTATTGTTTTTCTCATCCTTCTACCTGTGCAGGGATGGGACCAGAGCCCTCCCCAGACCCCTGTGAATGAAACCAGAGCCCACTCAGTTGTGTTCATTCCTTCTCCTTAAAATTACTTGACAGCCTTCTCCAAGGCCTTATGTGTGTGTACTGGTTGTGTGTTTTGTGTTGGTGAATGAAATCAGGTTTGTGCAAGTTTTGATAAATAAATACACAAGTGTTCTGTTTCTCCTGGTTTCTACTCCCAGTCCTCACAGTACACATTTCTAAGCAGCTTAGGATAAGAGATAAAGGACACACTGCCAAGGTGGGGGCCAGTCTTCTGGGGGAGACACCCATTGACAAGTAAGTGTAATATGGCAAGTGCTGTCACTGAAAGTTCTTGGGAACCTTTGAGTTTCTATAAACACTAAGGATACATTGGGAGCATTGCAAGCCTGCAGAGTGGCCACAAGAGGGCAGCAGCTGCCAGGGCCTGGGCTGCCCCCAGCTTCCAGGTCAAGGAGGGTGGGGCTCAGAGAGAGGCCAGCCAGAGCCAGTGCCCTGCAGGCCTCGCTGCTGGTTGGCTGGATGGAGCCTGTAGAATTTGGGCCTGGCCTCCAATGGCCTTCCCTGCTGCTCCTCCCTACTGTTCAGTCATCGATCCTCAGCCTTTCTCATTACAGGGGGTCTCCTGTGTTGTTCCTCCACTCTATCCCCTACCCTAATCTCCGGGGTGCCAGTCAGGCTCTGCCCTCTCCTGCCCCTGGATTCTGGTCTCACTGCAGGGTCCCAGCACTGCTTCCCTCTCCAGCGCTCATGCCTGCTTTTCCTTTTTTTTGATTAAAGAAGTGGGTGAGAGTGTTGGGTGGAAAGGGAAGATGGGGTGGTAGCCCAAAGTGACCTGAGGAGTGTGGATTAACTCTTAGTGTGGGATTATCTGGGTTTTATTTGGGAGAGGTGCTTAATCTGCAGGGGGTGGAGATTGGCTCGTCACATGTTGGTGTTCAGTGACTCCCTAGCTTGGTGTTCCTTGCATCGTGGTGTTGCCTTTATCTCTTCATTCATTCATTCAAAAAAAAAAAAAAATCTGTGTTGAGCATCTACCAGGTACCAGGCATGTTGCCAGATACTGGGGATGCAAAGCCTAGTAATGGCTAGCACCTGGAACATGACTACCGCAGCAGGTGCTGTTCTAAACCCCTGGCATGTTAACTTGATCCTCACGGGAATTGCATGAGGTATGGACTATTATTATAATCTACATTTTACAAATAGAAAACCAGGCACTAGGGGGCAAGTAATTTGCCTGAGATCACATAGCCAGGAAGTGACAGTCTGGCTCCAGAGTCAGTGCACTTGAAACACTGCAGAACTAACGTAAATTAGATGTCCCTTGCCTGGGAGGCAAGGAGACTAGGATATATTGAACATTGGTGTGCATCTGATCTTGCTCTGGGCACTTGAAGATAATTTCCTTGAATCCTTCCAACAAGCCTAGCATAGTTATACCAGTTTTACAGATGGAAAAACTGAGACTCAGAAGTGAAGCAACCTGTCCACAATTATTCTGCCTGTTGGGGGCCCCCGATCCTGAGGCAAACCTGCCCTGAAGTGGCCTTGGTAGAGGTGGAATGGCAGGATCCACACCCCTGAGCTGAGGGAAGAGAACAGAGGAGCATGTGATGAACAGAGAAAAATGAAGCAAAAACTCCAAGGGAAAGAGAGCTGGAGAGTCCTAAAGTTGTGGGGGATGGGAGAGCTTACATGGGAGCTGGGCTTCACCTGACTTCATCCCTGGGATGTGTTGTTACAGTGAGTTGATGATGCTGAGGTCCAAGCCCTCCTCAGCCCGCAGTCTCTTCGCTGGCCCTGCAGCCCTGCAACTCCTGCCTTCAGCCTTGCTGCTCCATTTTCCGTCAGTGAGCACATCACCTTCAGTCCAGCATCAGCCTCCAGGCTTCTGCTCCAGCCAAATGAACCACTGGCCCTCCAGTCTTTCTTTCCCAGCCTGGCCTGACGTTTCAAGCCCTGCTTTTTCTGAAATGCTCTCCCTGACTTGCCAGCCCCTCCCCTAGCTTCTAAGGCTCCTGCTCACCGGCCTGCTCACCCTGTCCTGGGCACAGGATGCTGTGAGCTCTGCTGGTGTGCCCATCACTCTCCCCTCCCCTCCCTTCCAAGCTGGCCTCCCCTATACCCAAATTGTTCAAGAACCCCACCTCTGTCAGCCTGGACTGTCTGTTACTTGGCTCCATGCTGTTCCCCTGACATGCTCTTCCTCCGCCACCCCACTCACTATTCTATTGTTATTTGCCCTTCGAGACACAATCAGACGCCTCCCCCACCAGTCCCACTGCAGGCACTCCTTCTGCCCCCTGGACTTGAGTGTGCCTCCAGACCACACCATCTCTGTTCTTGTACTGGCTTCTGTTTTTGCCTTGAGCACATCGTATTTTCTCCCCCACTGCGCTATGACTTCATAAAGAACAGATTGGCATCTTACCCGCTTTTGTATGCCAGCCAAGAACAAATGGTGGTTTTGCCAAAGTGAAATATCCCAAAGGCCCACTTATCCTCTGCCGTCTGATCTTGAGTGTCACCTCCTCTGTGAAGCCCCTCCAACTTCCTCAGGGTGGGACTAGAAACACCTTGTAATCCTCAGGCAAATGTTTGCAAGTAAAAGAACCAATGCACTGAGCAAGTATAAGCTCCTTGAGGGCTGGGAGGCCTGACTTTCAACTCTGGGCATCTTTGTGGTGCCCAGCACAGAGCCTTGAAAATGCCCTGGTTTCTATGACATACATTTGGCAAACAGCTGCTGCAGTTGTATGGGTTCTAAGATGTCTTGGGGTGAAAGAGGAAGGGAGAAGAAAATTCTAGGATCTAGGGTATTTCTGGCCATGCAAGTGAGTGCTCTTGGGACGGGGGCATTGCATGTGAGCTGGCTTCCCTCAGAGCCTGCCCTGTTCCCTCCGAGGGTCACTAGGCATCTGCTAGCTCCACCTGCATAGTGTTCGCGGCCCATCCTTCACCCTCTTTGGCCTCCCCTCTAGGGGAAGGCTAGCTAGGCTGTGCTCTGGCCTGCCTGAGACCCCTAGCTTTCCATTATCCACCAGTCTGTTCACTGCCTCCCCAAGCAGGAGGATGAGGACTGGACTGCACTTCCAACTGGCCTGAAGCACAGATGTGCCAAGGCTTCATGCTTGAGCACTGGGCGGGTGGGTGGGAGGATGAAGCAGCCTAGTTCGGCCTCCTCAGTAGCACACACCTCTGCTTGGCCCAGGTACCAGTCCCGCTTGACTTGAGCCCTAATCTTACTCTTCAGCCTCCTCATCCACCCTGCCTGCCTCTGAGGGCTTCTGCCATTGCTTCCAAGCCCCCAGGAACAGGAGCCCCTCCCCTTCTCCTCTTCCCCACCGCTAGCTCTACCATCCCCTGGACCTTCCAGGTGACTCCTCTGTCTCCCTGCCTCTCCACCCCTCTCCACCTGTAGCCCCTCCACATGTGGTACCCCTGCCCTGACATTGGCCTCCATGTGCACAGGTCCCACTGTTATATTTTCAGCTGCTATTCTGGGTGGCGGCAGCATATCTAGCCCCTTGTTTCCACACAGCTGTGGCCCAGGAGTTGAGCTGGGGAGTCCTGGTTGGCACTGCCCCACCCTTGAGAGAGAGTTGAAGAGATGAGCACCTGGGTCCTCCCTATTCAGCACCCAGTATCAGGGACTGGGGTGCCCAATAACTGGGCAGGCGCAGAAGCCAGGCAGGAGGCTGATGCCCAGGAATTTGGGGGAGGGGGTGGCAGAGCTGAAGTTGCTAAGGCAGAAAGAAGATCCTGAGCAGGGGCAGAATAAGGTAGCTCTCTCTACTGGGTGGTTAGATTGCCCCAAGGAAATGTTGGGGAAGAGGGGGAGGGGCATTGGGGAGTCAAGTACTGAGAAGAGGAATTGGGTAGGGATGTGGGTGGGTGGGTAAGAGGGGTTGTGGGCATCTGCCACAGAGCTTCCTCCTGGCTCCCAAAGCATCTCCACACTTCCCTTCCTCTCCCCTCCCCTCCCCCCAGGTCCTGGGAGAATTCACCCTGGTATTCCCCCTCCCCCATGCCCCCCCCCCACCCCAAGCATTGCCACAAGGGTGGGGGGAGGCCAGCCTCAGCTGTCTGAAGGATGGAGGGGCTGGGGAAGTAGGGCTAGGTGCCCAGACGGCCGCGTGTGTGGGAGGGGATGTCCTCAGATGCCCTCCACCCGGCAGTCCCCGCTCTGACGTGGGTGCCCCCCCTCTCCCCGCCCGGATTAGTGGCAGCTTGGCCTGACTCTCCGGGGCTTCTTCCCCCGCCCCCGCCTGCTGCCCTCCCCCGGGCAGGGGGCTGCTCCACCAGAGGGGCACTGTGCTTGCCCAGGTAAGGGGCTCTGGGGACAGTGTGAGGGCAGCTGGCTTGTAAGTGCTGCTGCGATTGTCAGCATGAATGTGTGCCTCAGTGTGTGCGTGTGCTTGTGTGTTTCAGTGTGTGAGGGGTTTACCATGGGGCTGGGGGCCCACGCATGTCTAGGGGTGCTGGTCAGCTTGCCTTTGTCCATGAATCCAGCATTGTGTCCATGAACTGTGTGGCTTTCCTTCTGTGTTTGTGTCTTTGTATGTCTCCTCAGCTCTGCTCTGTCCTTACACACAGAAAAAGCCGGCTACCAGGTCTCTGTGGGCCTGTGGCTTGGGCTGTGGAGCAGGATGGGAAGCTGGGTTAGGGTGGAAAGGGGCTCCTTTCCCCACCCCACCCCCTCTGACCCCCTGGGTATTTCAGGAGCCTGTCCTGAGAGTCCTGGTCTAAGCCAGAGACTGACCTGACAAAACAGACATGGCAACTGGGGTGGGGTGGTGGGAAGTGTCTGACCCTGTCCCCTAGGACAGTCCCACCCCCTCTGGGGATGACAATGACAGACCCTTAGGGTCCTGGACAGCCAAGGCTCCTCACCCTGCCACCACCCTGTCCAGCCTCTCGCAGGCCCCAAGTCGCAAGAATCTGCCCCCAGACTCTCCCGCAAGCTTCAGCTGCCAGAGGACACAGATGGGGGACCACAGGCACACCCCAACCCCCATTTGCACCCTGGAGCCAGCTTGGGAGTGGGAGACTGGGGCTTGGGGTCTTGGATTGCAGTCTGTGGTAGGCCCTCCACAAACCACTGCCCCTGGCACACTCAGGTCTGGCCACCCCTCAGGGGAACTGGGGGAGGAAGGCAGTGTTAATAACTCAGTCAAGTAAACAACCCTTACCAGCTTGCCCAGCCACAGAACGGGCCTCTGGGGGGAGGTGAAGGGGCAGAGGGAATCCACTCCAACCTGACCCAGGTCCAGCCCCTTCAGACCTCCTTTCCTCCTGACTCCTCTTTCCCTCAGCTGGTGAGAGGACCCCCTCCCTCCCCTCCAGTCTCCTGGAAGGAAGGCTCCCTCCAGGCTCTCATGGCTCCCCTCTCTAGAGATGGTGGTGTGACCTGGGACCCAGCCGGGCACCGGAGAACTCATCCCTTCTGTGGGATGGGGTGGGTGGGGTGCTGTTGCCTCCGTCATGGGCTAGGTGAAGGCAGGCCAAGGACAGCTTCCACAGGGAGGCAGGGGAATCTCAGGGTGGGAGGTGGGTGCCTGAGGGAAAGGGAAGCGCCCGTTGGGCGTGTGGGTTTCTGTGTGTGTCTGAATCTGTCTGTGTGTGTTTGAATCTGTCTGTTTGTGTCTGTGCTCTGGAACCACCCCCGCAGAGGAGCCGGGATGCTTCCTCGGGTGGAGGGTGCCCTGCTTTCCCATTTCCTCTCCTCCTCTCTGTTCCCTCCCAGGAGCCACTCCCATGGGCTTCTCTCCAGTGTGGGGCCTGGAACACTAGGGACCTGGATGGGGCAGCCCCCCAGAATGTGAGGCTGGAGCAGGTGGTGGAGCTCAGCTGGTCTCACCTCCTCTCCAGACACTTGGTGAGACCCAGGCTTGTAGAGAAGGACGGATTAGGGTTTAGGCCTCCCAGAACTGCTAAGTCAGGGGAATGACCATTGGGCGGGCAGGGGGCTTGGGTCAGAAGGTGAAGGGCAGATCCGACAGGTGAGGAGGAGGCAGGACAGACAGCACCAGTGCCAACCGGGTGTGCCACTGTGCCAGAGCTGGAGAGGACCAGGAGCGAGTGGTCCAGCAGGCACAGGGCCGGCTGTCGCGGGCCAGAGCGCCCATCAATGACCCGTGAGAACCCGACTGCCCCCGCCAGCTCTGGCACCGTCCCTCCCAGCCGCCTGCTCTAGCACCCCAGGGGGGCACCCCGCCCCGCCGTGGCCTGGTCCGGCCCCTCCCGCCCTTTGCTCCAGTTCCCGGGCTTGGCACCTAGAGTGGGGGTGCTGCCCGCCTGCTAGGCTCCGGGGCCGGGCCCACGGGAGGGTGGGGCGGCTGGGAAGCTGGCACGCTGCCCCCGGGGAGCCTCTCTCGGCAGGCGCCCGGGTGCCGCGGGGGGAGGGGGGAACAAAGGGCTCATTCTCCCCGTGCGCAGCCGGTGGCATCGTCGGGGCGTTGGCGGAAGCCCCCGGGGCCTGGGAGGGGAACAGGCCCAGGCGGGGCTGCCGAATCACCGGCTCCTGTTTCCCGCAGGGTGCTGGAGGAGGAAACCGGCAGAGCAGCTTCCCCACTCAGTTGCGCGTCTGGCGATGGCGATCAGAGGTCCTGCTGCGCTCTCCCTCCATTAGCCGCGCTGCGCCCCTTTGCACCCTCGCTGGTGCCTCTCTCCTGGGTCCCGGGATCGGAGCCCTCTTCCAGGCACGACCCCCTTCCCTGGCCCCTCGGCCTTTCCCCCACTCGGCTGTCTCCGACCCGGGGCGCGTGTTCCCCCCGGCCCGGCTCCCTCTCTCCCTCCGGGGACACCGCTCCCTAGCCCCAGCCCGGCCCTTCCTGCGGCGCAGCACGGAGTCTCCGCGTCCCATGGCGCAACCCACGGCCTTGGCCCAGAAGCTGGTGCGGCCGATCCGCGCCGTGTGCCGCATCCTGCAGATCCCGGAGTCTGACCCCTCCAACCTGCGGCCCTAGAGAGCCCCCGCCATCCCGGGGGAGAGAGAGCGCCAGCGCGCTGAGCACCGAGCGCCAGGGAACCAGGCCTCGCCCGCCGGCCGGGAGGCCCGGGAACCGGTCCATGGGGAGCTGGAGACCCGAGCCGACCTCGACGACCGCCGCCGCCCGAGCCGCACCCGGCCTCTGAAGCCCAGGTAAGTGCCGAGAGGGGGCGCCAGGAGCGCGCCTTCGGGAACGCTGAGCTGAACCCGAGATGCCACAGGGAATGAGCTCAACCTTGCTCCTCTGGGCTGGGCCACACATCCGAAAGTTGGGGCGCCCGACGGGGCCGGATCGCCTCTGAGCGGTGGCTCCAGAAAACCTGAGAGCTCTCTGTCCTGGCTCCTTCACCTCCCTTCTGGGGCTTCACCTAGTTGCCCCAGAGGGCCATGAAGAGGGAGCGCTGCGGCTCTAGTGCCACCTGTCATCCTGGCCCTATGCACGAACGTTCAATTTTCCCTCCTTTGCTTCTCTCTGGGGCGCAGCGTGCTTTCTCCGCCTCCTTCCTTCTACCCGCCAGGCCGCAGTTACTGCGGGGCCTCCGGTAGCCCCGGAACTGCCGACTGGATCGGGGTAGCTTAACCCGTCGTAGCTGTGGCCTCTCAATCCCCTTTCCCGTGCTGGCTGTCTCCCTCCCATGGGAGGGGGGCGCCTTGGAGATCCCAGGCCCTAGTAGTCCCTTGGGACTCCGCTTCAGAAACCAAGAAACTGTAGAGCTCTGGGAAGGGGCAGGGATGGGCTGTCCAGGTATGGGAAGCAGTACCAACCCTCAGCCTGTCTGGTGGTCCCTCAAGTGACTCCAGCTTGCTAAGCCTGCACTTGCCACCCCTATGAGCCTGGCAGGAGGCAAAGATTAAATGATACAATTCACAGAAAAGGCTCAGGGGTGGGGTGGGGGCAAGCAGCAACCCCAGAAGCAGACTGCAACGTGGGAAGAGGCTTCTAGGACCACCACTTTCCAAGGCCTGTTTTACACAATGGCACAGTGAGGTCTGGAGCAGTGAGGGGACTTACTTGCCCAAGGTGACACAGCAGGTGACTGACTAGTCAGGGCTAGGATATCCAGTCTTGTTGTCCCAAGTGCAGTGCTTTCCACCAAGCTCATCTTTTGGGTTCTTGTTCCCTCCCTTCCCCATGTCCTGTGACCAGATTCCAGGCTCTCATCCTCTAGATATTCATCCTAGAAATAGCAGTCTCTGTTGAGGGGCTCTGGCTCAGGAGAGCTGTCAAATCCCAGGTGTTTGGGGGAAGGAGTGACGTTTTACACTGCAGCATCCCACCCAGGCGGGTTCTCAAGGCATATGTGGGCAGGCGGTGTGGAGCCCAGCTGTGGGTTGGCACTTGCCTTACTGGTTTGAGCCACCTTGGTGTTGCCAGGGCGGTGCCCACTCTGTACCAAGCAGTAGAGTGCTTGGGGCAGGTGCCTAAGAAGCTCATGTTTTGGTGGTTATGCTCTAGGGACCCCCTCTGGGAGAGCCCCATGAGGGCAGAAGAGTGATGGAGAGTATGCCCAGCTTCCTGAAGGATACCCCAGCCTGGGAGAAGACAGGCCCAGAGAACGGCATCGTGGGACGGGACCCGAATGCCCTGCCACCAGGGGGCGAGCGCCATGGGGCACTGTGCCTGGGAGAGTCTGCTCCCTTCTGGAGGGGTGTCCTGAGCACCCCAGACTCCTGGCTTCCCCCTGGCTTCACCCAGGGCCCCAAGGACACGCTCCCACCAGTGGAGGGTGAAGGCCCCCGGAATGGGGAGAGCAAGGCCAGCTGGCTGAACAGCAAGGAGGGGCTGCGTTGGAAAGAGGCTATGCTCACCCACCCACTGGCATTTTGTGGGTCAGCATGCCCACCTCGCTATGGCCCCCTGATTCCTGAGCATAGTGGTGGCCATGTAAAAAGTGACCCTGTGGCTTTCCGGCCTTTGCATTGCCCCTTCCTTCTGGAGACCAAGATCTTGGAGCGAGCTCCCTTCTGGGTGCCTACCTACTTGCCACCCTACCTGGTGTCCAGCCTGCCCCCAGAGCATCCATGTGACTGGCCCCTGGCCCCGCACCCCTGGGTGTACTCAGGGGGCCAGCCCAAAGTGCCCTCTGCTTTCAGCTTAGGCGGCAAGGTGAGTGTTGCAGCAGGCCACACAAGGTAGCTCAGTGGTCCTCAAGCAGTCCTATCAGGAACATGAAACACTGCCCCTCCATTCTGATGAAAAGATAAGGCAGCACCCAGGTAGGGGAGCCTGCCAGCTTAGACAAAGTCAATACCAAGCAACCCTTCTAGGCCTCCCCTGCTTCAGGCCATTTCTGAGGTTGACTCATCCATTGTCCACTCCGAATGAGGCCCTAGGAATTGGGTCCTCAGCATGAGGTCTTGTTCTGAGCAAGGGGGACAGACAAAGCCCTCTATTTGGGAGAGGAGTGTGCAGGCAGCCCTGTAACCCATGCCTGGGATGCTTCGCCAACCAGCAACCCCCATGCCCAGGGGTGAGACCTATACTGTTTTAACTCCAGTATGGTACAGGGCATCAAACAATCTGCATGGATCCTGGTGGCCCTTCGGCAGAGGTGGATATTGCTCCTTCAGCTGCTGGATTGTGGGGAGGTCTGAGATTAGCGGGGATGGCCAGGGCCGGGAAGGTGGCACATAGGAGCAGTGACTATTAACCAGGGTGAGTTCTTCTAGGATTTTCACAACTCTTAAAGCCATCCAGGCACACACCTGCTGGTAGTTTGTTTGTGTTTTTAAAGCATGGGAACTCAAGACAGCACTAGTTCAACCGTTTCTCCTCTCTCCAGGGTTTTTGCCATAAGGATCCGAGTATTCTCAGGCTGGCGAAGGAGCCATTGGCAGCTGTGGAACCTGGGTTGCTGGGCTTGGCCCCTGGTGGGCCCCTCCAGAGAAGTGGGGAGGCATGTCCTCCACTCCATCAGAGGGATAGAGAAACAGGCCTCGGCAGGCATCAGAATCTTTGCCCACATCTCCTGGGACATCCAGACACTGTTCCCCGGACCCCCTGGCCTGCTGGTCCCCCAGGCCTAGTTCATACTCTTGGTGGCGTCTGGACCGTACCAGGAAGTGGGGGCCTTGGGTACCAGCTGGGGCCATCAGCCACATCAAGATGCCCCTCTCCTGGGCCTCCTACTACCCAGATGGGCTGTTGCTCTTCCCACCCACCTACTGGAGATGGAGGCCTTGGCCCTTGTGGGAAGTGCCAGGAGGGCCTAGAGGGGGGTCCTAGGGGGACCAGTGAATCCAGCGAGGAAGCGAACAAGGTCTCTGGTCCCAGGGCCTGCCTGCCCAGCCACCACACCAAGCTGAAGAAGACATGGCTCACAAGACACTCTGAGCAGTTTGGGTGCCCAGGAGACTGCCCTGGAGATGAGGAGAGCCCAGTTGCCCCACTTCGGGCCCTCAAGCGGGCAAGCAGCCCTGAGGTCCAGGGAGCGGCAGGCAGCCCAGCCGCCAAGCGCCCCCCTGACCCTTTCCCCAGCAGTGCAGGGCAGAGAGCCAGAGATTGGCAGGATGTCCTGGACTCATCATTGGGGAACAAGGTGGAGGCAGAACAGCATGAGGACCACAGAGGTAAGGGGCAGGGAAGGGACTGCAGGGTATCTTACTTGGGAGGGGACAGCTAGGACCAGAACTTTTCAAGGAGGTGGGCTTAGCAGGTCCTTTATAAGTGGACCATACCAGCATCTGTTGGGAGTTCCTCAGCATCTACAGGCCAGAGCCTTCAAGCAAGTGGCTTCTATTTCTGTCTGCCTCCTCCCAAGCCATGGTGGGTTGGTGGCAGTGTAATGACATGGTTCAGAGCTTGGGCTCTGGAGTTCTAACTTTGCTGACCGGTAGCTGCATGACCTTGATCTTGAGCTGGTTACTTCACCCCTCTTTGCCTCAGTTTCTTCATGTGTAAAATGGGGATAAGGATGACACCTACATCAGAGAGACTGGTGCAAAGATTAAATGACACAGTTCGCAGAAAAGGCTTTGAAGAATTCCTGGTACTTAGCACTCCATAAATGTTCATCTTGATGACTATCTGTCCCATAAAAATGTCCCAGTCTGGAGGGCTGCCTCCCTGGATGGACCCCTGTCCTGCCTCAGGAACGAACATCTACTCTCCTGGCCAGCAGGATCACGGACACTCAGTTTGGGTTCAGCCAGTGTTAGGGATGTGGGCATATCCTGAACCCCTCTGTCATCCTGTGCCCTTCACAGAGGTGTCTAGAGCTGCAGGCCTTGGCCTCAGTTCTTTGGGATCACCTCAGGTTCTTGGCCCCCTGAACTGCTGGGTCTGGATGCGGCGGACTCCCAGTGGCCTTGCCCAAGTGCCCTACACCTGCTCGTGGGTCTGTGTACACTCCCTCAGGCCTGTGCCTGGGCCAAGGAGCTGTTGGCCCCTTAACCTTCTTGGGTTACTGCACCTGTGGCCTGTGTTGAAACTCTCTGGCCTTCTCACCTTCCGGCTCCCTCTGTCCACCCTGGGATTGTCTCCTCACACTGTCATACAGCCAACAGCATTGCTAAGCCCATGATAGAGTTATCCAAAGTGTCTACCCTGGCTGGGTCCTGCACTTAGGTCAGGACCATCACCCTTGCTGCCCCAGCCCTGGGTTCCATGCACCTGACCCTCCTCTCAGCCTATCAGTCAGGTCAAGGTGCTGCCCAGCTCCTCTTGCAGCCTCTTCCCTGAAGCTTCTGGCTGACTGACCCACTCTCACGGGTTCCAAGTCAAGCCTCATGGGCATGGATCTAAAGACTGGGTTGGTTCTGTGTGTGGACAGCTTGGTGCTAAGGCAGGGCCTGGTGTTTGCGTAAGCCCTGGGAGGCCCAGACTCCTGACCAGATGCATTGTCCCCCCAGGACCCCGAGATGGCAGGGCCAACCTCCAGGACCCAAGGCATCAGGATGCACCTTGCTCAGCTCCCCTGGCCAGCACTGCTCAGTGCCAAAGCTGTGTCCAGGTGGTGGGAGAGGTGGGAGGACTGGCCTGCCACTCCCAGCAAGTGCCCAGGTGAGCCCTTGCCCATGGATGACCCTGCATCATCCCAGTAGGGGCTCCCTCCTCACCTTCCTCTTTCCTGTCTCCAGACTGTCTCTGGGAGGGGAGCAGCATCAGGAGGAAACAGCAGCCAGCTCCAAGGAGGGAAGAGGGTCTGGTCCAAAGGCCGGGCTCAGCATGGGCCTCGCCAAGCACCTGCTGAGTGGTTTGGGGGACCGACTGTGCCGCCTGCTGCGGAGGGAGCGGGATGCCCTGGCCTGGGCCCAGCGGGAAGGTGAGCAGCACCCACAGGACACTGGGAACCCCAGGAGAGCCTGCTGCTCTCACAAGCAGCATGGAGACCTCTGAGTGTGAACCCCTCCTCCCACCAGCACTGCCTGTCCTGCTTTGCCCTCTTTACGACTAAGGCTCTTTGTCACCATGTTTTCTGAAGTTTCTGGCCTGGATCTGGGAGCTTTGGAAGGTGCAAAACGTGGTATAACCCAACTGTCTTAAGAGCTTCGGGGCTTGTTGGGGAAACAAGACTGGGTGCCAAGTGTCCCTCAGAGCGCCTGAAGGGTGGGGGGGGCTCCCTGCAGGTGATGTATAAGGAGGGCCTTCTGGGTAGCAAGATTCACGGGCCCTGGAGGCTGGTTGGCCTTGGGCTGCTTGTGAGACTGGAGCCCCTCGGGCTTCTGGCTCCAGGTTCTCCCTTCGGCATCTGTGTGTTTGGGAAAGCACAACCCTGCAGTCCCTCACTTCTGGGTGGAGGCCCATTGGTGGCTCCTTGTTGTCCCAGAAAGTCCAGCCCCTGTCCCCTTCATCAGCCCCTGCCACTCCCTGAAGCTGGATTCCCGGCACACCGCATCACCGTCCGGCCTACATGTCCTTCCCGCTCACCCTGGCCTGTCTACTCCCTCCTGCCTTGGCACTCTCTGTTATTTCTGTCTGGAAGGACCTTCTCCTCCCTTTCTGCATGGCGAATGAAAACTTACTCATCATTCGGGCCCATTTGTGGGCCTGCCCGCACATCCCCACCCTCTGCGTTCCTATTCATTCTCATGCACCCATCCTGTGGTGCTTCAGCATGGGGCCATGTTTATGGGTCTGTCTCCCCATGGAATGTGAGCACTGGGTGGGCAAGCGCCAAGTCCTGACTAGCTCTGAATTCCAGCCCCTTGCCCAGGACAGGACAAGGCATTTGCTGAGTGAATACATGAACATTAGCTCATTGGTATCCTTGCACCTACCAATGGGAGCCTAGTCTGAAACTCAGGCTGAGGGAAGGCACAACCTCGTAAGGTTTCCTCTCTGATGCAGAGTTGCCTAAAGAAAGCCAACTTGGGAGGGAGGGGTAATTTGGGGTAGATGGAAAAAGCCATGGGGCAGGAACTGGGAGGGTGAGGCCTACATCCTCCCTGGGAGGGTTTGCTGGAGACAGTGGTGCTTTGGGGAGGCTCTTGACAGAGGCTGTGGCATCAGCGGGCTGTCTGTGAGGGGGCCTGGTTCCCATCTAGGGCAGCGCTCGGTGAAAACTTTTGTTTCTCCCCAACTCTGACTGAAGGCCTGCCGCACGAGGACCTCAGATGGGGCCTGTGGCTTGAGCCCTCTCTGACCCTGTTCTCTCCCATGGTCAGCAGGCCAGGGGCCAGCCAGGACAGAGGACAACCCAGGCGTTCCAGGTTGCTGCAGCCGCTGCCACCATGGACTCTTTAACACCCACTGGAGATGCCCTCGCTGCAGCCACCGGCTGTGTGTGGCCTGTGGTCGCCTGGCTGGTGCTGGGAGGGCCAGGGAAAAAGAAGGTAGGGAAGGAGTGGGGCCCAAGGGTGGGAGGGCAGGGACTGAGGCCTCAGAAGGGCTGCCCTAAGGCCTGCGCCCATTTCTGGGCTGCCGCTTTCTGAGAAAGCTTCCCTCCCGAGCCCTGACATCAGCACCCTGCCCAATGCCCCCTAGAGCAGTCCCTTCCCTCCCTCCAGATCACAAGGCCATGCCTGTGTCCTTGCTCACCCTTAAAAGGAGTTGAGTGCCTACTCTATGCTTCCCACTTTGTCAGCTTGTACCTTTTTAACCTTACAGAGCTGTGAGGTGGGTATTTTTGCCTATATTTTCCGGAGAAGGAAAACTCAGGGAGGTTCAGTGACTCATCCAAGGTCGCACAACTACTAAGCGTTGGACCCAGAATTTAGACTCAGGGTTTCTGATTCCAAGTCCTGTTCTTTTCGAGGCTCTCTGTTTTCTCTTCCTTGGCTCAACTCAGCCACCTGAGGGCTTGAGATTTCCCATTGTTCTAATAGACACAGCCAAAAAGAGTTCCAGGGTCAGAAACATTCAGAACACTGTATTCTACTGTATTTTGGAGTTGTGCAACTCATTTCAGCATATTAAAGTCTCTGCCTTCTGCAGGCAAAGGACTCTATGTCACTGTTGAACCCGTGTCCCAGAAAGGTCATGTTTTATAGATTGTTAAGCCCCCTGATTTAGATGTCTGTGCTCTTGCCCTTCTTCCCTGGCCTTAACCTGTGCTTGCCTTGATTTCTGGACTTGCAGCCTCTCCCTTTCTCCCCACAGGCCCTCCGGAGCCATCCATAGAGGAGTGTGCCCAGGAGGCTGGGCACAGTGCCTCTTCCTTGATGCTCACCCAATTTGTCTCCAGCCAGGGTAAGCCGTCTGGGAGGGCTGGAGGCATGCAGGGGGCAGGTCCTAGGGAGATCAGCTTCCTGCTGGGATGTCCCTCAGCCAATGCCATGCCTTCCTGGTTGGGGAGGTCAAGCAGCACAGGGTTGCCTCCTATCTGCACTCACCAGCTATCTCCATCTCTCCTCCTGCCTCCAGCTTTGGCAGAACTGAGCACTGCAATGCACCAGGTCTGGATCAAGTTTGACATCCGGGGTCACTGTCCCTGCCAAGCTGATGTCCAGGTGTGGGCCCCTGGGGATGGGGGCCAGCAGGTAAGAAGCGTAGGACAGATGACAGAGTACTAGTCCCAGGTGGGCCCCACAATTGCATGTCTGAAAATTACTTACCTTGGTGGAGTTTGGCCTCTTCCTTTAGATGAGGGCTGAATGGGACATCAGGCAGCTCTGCACCCTCCCCTGGGGATTTGGATCCATGGTGCCAGTGCTAGCATTTGTCCCACTTCCCCCAATCCTGCATCCTGCCCAGCAGACGTCCTCACTGTGCCTGCCTGGAGCTCCTACCCACTTTGAGCATATTCTAGCTTAGCACTTGCCATATTGAGTAGTGGTGGCTTGCTTTCCTGTCCTGTCTCCCCGAGTCTCAGGCAAGGCTCCTGCTGGCAAAATGTTGGCTCATCTTTTCAGTATCCCCTGCATCTAACACATAGTAGGTGCTCAATATGCATTTTGCAAAGCTTTTATGAAACTTATGTTTTTATTATAAAAGTTAGCTATTCAAGACCTTGGCTGGTGTGGTTCAGTAGATTGAGCACTGGCCTGAAAACCCAAGTGTCACTAGTTCTATTCCCAGACAGAGCACATAACCCAGGCGTGCATCCAGGTCTTCGTCCAGGTCCCTACCTGGAGGCAGGTGAAGGGCAACCATACATTGATGTTTCTCTCCCTTTTTTCCTCCCTTCCCCTCTCTCTAAAAATAATGAATGAAATCTTTAAAAATTAATAAAAATAAAACAAATTATAAGAAGTTCTAAACAATTTTTTAAAGTAGCTATTCAAGAAATAGTTTGTTGAATCCCTTTTGCATGCCAGACATCATGCTATGAACCCATTGTGGAAAACTTGGAAAATACAGACAAGTATAAGGAAGAAAACAACGATGGCCTATCATGCCACCATGATCATTTTGACACCAGTAGTTTGCCTATTTATTCAAGTCTTGTCTAGTGTACTTCAGATTGTACTGTATGTAGAATTCCATGAGCAACTTTTTTTTCCCACCTAGCATGCTCTCGTATAACCTTTTGCTCCTTGTAAACACGGGTTAAGGTTTATAAGAGTCCATTGTTAATGCATGTAGGTTGGATTGGGTTGAGTTGCATTTGCCATTTTTAAGTCTGGTTGGATTGGGGGTGGTGGATGGGTTTAACAGAAGGAGCCTACAGAGAAAGCCACCCCTACTCCACAACCTTCCTGCAACGGGCACACCAACAGGACCAAGGACATCAAAGAAGGTGAGTAGCCCCTGCCCCTTGTTCACACTGGGGTTGGGGTGCAGGGCCAGGGTGGGGAGCCTCAGGAGAGATTGGGCTTATTTTAACTGCCCCCTTTCCCCAATTGCCATCACTTCTCTCAAGTTGATCCAGGGAAAATAAATTAAATAAAACCTAGGGCCAACCTTCTAATCTCTGTCCAGCCAGACCCCTTTCAGAGCCCTCCTTTGGAGGGTTCTGGTTGCCAGCAGGACAGCTGGGTGTGGGAGGGGTGTGCATCCAGAGCTCCAGGCAGGCTGGTGAGGTGAGAAGAATGCAAGTTCGGCCAGAATATCAGGAGATGTGCAAGGAAGAGTGTGGAGGCCACAGAATGAGAAAAGTGAAGCCCTCCTGTCTTCTTTTCCAATAGAGACCCCGGACTCCACAGAGACCCCTACAGAGGACCGTACCAGCCAAGGGCCCCTGCCTTGCCCCTCTCTCTGTGAGCTGCTGGCCTCTACTGCTGTCAAACTCTGCTTGGGGCATGAGCGGATACATATGGCCTTTGCCCCTGTCACTCCAGCCCTGCCCAGTGTGAGCAGGGGCCTAGGGGAGGGCCTAGGAGCCTGGGGACAGAGGCTGGGCCGGCCCTCCCTGGGAGTCTGAGGCCAAGGCTACAGGTCCTGAGCCCCTCTGCCCGCTGTTGCTGCCTCCCACAGGATGACAGAATCACCAACATCCTGGACAGCATTATCGCTCAGGTCGTGGAACGGAAGATCCAGGAGAAAGCCCTGGGGCCTGGCCTGCGGGCTGGGCCAGCCCTTCGCAAGGGGCTCGGCCTGCCTCTCTCACCAGTGCGGCCCAGGCTGCCTCCACCAGGGGCTTTGCTGTGGCTGCAGGAGCCCAGGCCTCGGTGGCCAGGCCTTCACCTCTTCCAGGAGCACTGGAGGCAGGGCCAGGTGAGGCTCTCACCTCCCCACATCCAGCTCTCCTGGCCTCACCTGCACTTGGGGCCTTGATCCCTGGGCCCAGGCAGACCCGGCCCATCACTTAGAGGGAGCAGCAGGGCCTGGTGACCTCTACAACATACCCCAGCCTGACTGTGTTGGACAGCCCATGCATTCTTCTCATGTCCCCATTTCTCCCCCACAACAGCCTGTGTTGGTGTCAGGGATTCAGAGGACATTGCAAGGCAGCCTATGGGGGACGGAGGCTCTGGAGGTGCTTGGAGGCCAGGTGAAGGTGCTGAACCCCCTCGGGCCTCCCCAGCCTACAAACCTGAGCAGTGCAGCATTCTGGGACGGCTTCTCCCGGCCTGAGAGTAACTATCTTTGATGTGGGGTAGAGGGAGCTGGGTGGTAGTGGAGTCCCCAGTAGCCATGGGGACAGCGGGAAGCAGAGCGTGGGGCAGACTCGGGACTGTGTTGCTGCCCTGGCGGCAGGGCCTCTGAGCAAATCGCCTGTCTGTGTCCTCCCCTAGTTCGCCCAAAGTCATCCGAGGGCTCAATCCTCCTGCTGCACAGAGCTCTTGGGGATGAGGACACTAGCAGGTATGTGTGGCACCAAAGGCTGGCCCTCCCTGCATCCCACCCACTGCTGGTGCCTTGTCTTCCCTCCTCTCCTCCTTACCCCAGCCTGTGACCTTCAACACACTCTGCTTGTCTCTGGCAGTTACCCCAGCAGTGGGGGGCTTTGATGGGGTCTCTGGTGCCTGGGTTGAGCCTGCTGGCTATGGCTTCTTCTGCATAGGCTAGAGAACCTGGCTGCCAGCTTGCCCCTCCCAGAGTACTGTGCCCAACATGGGAAACTCAACCTGGCTTCCTACCTCCTGCCAAGCCCTGCCCTGTGTTCACTGGAGCCCCAGCTGTGGGCAACCTATGGTAAGTGTCCCCTGCCCTCCTGCCCCATCCCTACCCCCATTCTCATCTCCACATCTGTACATCTGTGCCAAGGCTCCAGGACAAGTTCCCAATTGTCCTTCCTCTACCTCTGTCAGGTGTAAACCCACACCGTGGGAACCTGGGGACCAAGAACCTCTCTGTGGAGGTGACAGACCTGGTCAGTGTCCTGGTATATGCTGAAACCCCACTGCCTACCTGGCATCGGGCACAGAAAGGTGGGTCCTCGGCCAGAAGCAGGGGCGGGGATAAGTTGCAGAGGTGAAGGGGCTATGTCTGCCCACCCTGGGCTCTGCTAAGGCATCTTTCTCCCTTAGACTTCCTCTCAGGCCTTGATGGGGAGGGGCTCTGGTCTCCAGGCAGCCAGGTCAGCAGTGTGTGGCACGTGTTCCGGGCACAAGACGCCCAGCGCATCCGCCGTTTTCTTCAGATGGTGAGGAAGAAGCCGGCACCCCTCCTCTTCCCCTGTGCAGCCCTTCTCCTCCCTGGTGGCACGGTCTTCCAGCCCCAGGAGCTCTCCCTGTCTGGGTCCCCCGCCTTGTGCTCCCTGCCCCTCAGGTGAGCTGGACAGCCTGGATTCACACAGTCAGGTGCAGAGGAGGCAGACTGAGAATATGCGCTGGGGTGCACAGAAAGGGCTGGGGGCGGGGAGCCAGTGATGAGATGAAAGCTGGAGTTGCTGCAGCCAGGCACTGCGTTGAGGCCTAGAGGGACATATCTCAGCTCATTGTCACAACCGCCCCTTGAGGTAGGTGTGCTGCTTTCTCAGGTTACAGATAGGAAAGCTGAGGTTGAATGGTGGAGCTGGGACCTGAGCTTCTGGCTGTTCCCACCCCAAGCTACTACCCTGTGATCCCCCCGGGGGCAGGCAGCCTCCCCTTCATGGGCAAAGGGGAGCCTGTCTGAGATGCCCACCTTCTGCTCACGCTTAAGTCATCTACATGTCATGAGGAGGTGCTCCTTGAGGTGGTAGCTAGTGAGGACTGAGAGAGACCATGGGGTAGGTGGGAGGAGAGACTGGAGGGGCAGGGAAGGAGAAGGTGAGCAGAGGCAGAAGGTCCAGGGGGCAGGAGGCTAGTGTTGAGGTTAGGGCAGGTCCAGTGGTTCCAAAGTCCAGTGGAGCTCTGATTGTCCTGGGGAAAAGATGTCCACCAGTGTCACCCCTGCTAAGTAAGGCACACGGTCACATGTAGTCATGTAGGAGTCAGCATGGCTGTCCTCCCTGCCCTCCTTCTCACAGGCGCGCACACATCTGCAGACATGTCAGCGGCACATAGGTCTGTGGCTGCACACACAGACACAGAGGCTGGAGCACATCTGCAGAGGGGACAGGAGCACCCCTTCATACACACATGGACTTGTCTCATCTGGGTGTGGCCGGCTGTGGACAGTCCCATATGGCCAAACCCTGTGACTCATGGGGAAGGTCTGAGGGATATATTCTCTCTGGGTGGCCTGGGAAACGCTGCTCTAGCTCCAGTATTTGGGGAGCAAAGGAGCCTTGGCACCTGCCTGGGGCTACCCTAGAATCCAATCTGGCTCACCAGCCTCCCCTCTTCCCATGGCCACCTTGGAGCCCTAAGCCCAGGGACCGATGCTGAGGTCCTAGTTGAAGGGGTGGATTTCACTGGTGGCCAGTTAGGGCATGATGCTGGAGATCACCTCTGCAGATGTTCCCTGGGCCTCTCCTTCTCTGGCCTCTGTCAGTCCTTGTCTACCAAGGAGCTACCTGTTCTGGTTTGGCTGGTGAAGGCCCCCCAACCCCTGGTAGCTGTGCTTGCCCATATCCACTGAGAATCAGAACTTGTGTGTGGCCTCACCTCTTCTGAATCTGGGGTTTTAGAAGAAAGTGGATGGTCTCTCCAGGAACATACAGCTACCGAATCACCTACAATTTAGGACACACTTTGGGATTTTCACCAGAATCCAGCTCTTGACATAGGAAGTTCATGGGACTATGTATGCAGCTGTGTCTTCCTAGGTTTTGGAGAACCGTATATCTGGGGGAGGAGAGGGCCCAGGACTGGGGACAAAGGCTCTTCAAGGCATATGGCCTCAGGAAAAGCAGGGATTTAGATCCCCTGATCTCAGAGCCCTTAATCCTTTCCTAAGCTCCTTTCGCCCAATCTCTGATCTGCCAACCTGAGGGGTCCAGCCCTCATCACCCAGCCTCTTTTTCTCCCTCCTACGTCCTCCCCATTTGCCCTTCAAGACTTAAACGTTTCCGCTCTTTCCAGTGCCTCTGGCCTCTGGGGAGTCCATGCCCTGTCCTCTTACAGCCCTGCCCTCACCTCCTTCCCTTGCTCATTTCCCTTTCTGTTTTTGAGGTGTGTCCCGCTGGGGCAGGCAACCTGGAACCCGGCGGCCCAGGCAGCCTCTACCTGGATGCAGGGCTTCGGAGGCGCCTGCGGGAGGAGTGGGGTGTGAGCTGCTGGACCCTGCTGCAGGCCCCGGGAGAGGCGGTGCTGGTCCCTGCAGGCGCTCCCCACCAGGTGCTTCCCCTTTGGGGGCGCTCTGCTGAGAGCTCAGAAAGGCAGAAGCTGCAAGAACGCCAGAACAGCAGCACACAGTGATACTGCATTCTCCCACCAGTTATATATCCTTGTCCCTTTCAAGACCTGGAGGGCTGGGCAGGACAGGGCAGGAAACCACACTCCCATTGTAGCAGTCTTCTTGAACTGGTTTTGGGTCATTGGGTGCTGATTCTATGCCATCTCTGGCATCCCCTGGGCCTGCTTTTGGCCATACCCTTTGGGGTGCTGGTGCTGGACCCAGAGCCTCTGTTTCCTGAGAGCTGGGTGGGGTCATTATGGGAAGTAGATCTCAGGGCCCAGCTGGTGGGGGTGGGGGGTGGTGTTGATCCTGAGTCTCCACTGACCTTCCTGTTTACCTCCTTCCTGTCCTTCCTGGCACAGGTACAGGGCCTGGTAAGCACAGTAAGCGTCACTCAGCACTTCCTGTCCCCCGAGACCTCTACCCTCTCTGCTCAGCTCTGCCACCAGGGACCCAGCCTGTCCCCTGACTGCCACCTGCTTTATGCCCAGGTGAGTAAGCTGGGTGTGCTACCCACGTACACCCCTGGCACAGCTAGCATAGCATAGCAGATCCAGCCCTGAGCCAAGCGACGCTAGCCTGGGCTCAGGTGGGGCATTCTCCTGGGTGGGGAGAGCCCCCTAATGTGATTGTAAACAACTTGTCCTCTCTCTCTTTCTCCTAGATGGATTGGGCTGTGTTCCAAGCAGTGAAGGTGGCTGTGGGAACATTACAAGAGGCTAAATAGGTGCATCCCAGATGTCCAGGGTAGGGGTTGTGGGGGCAGGTAGACCAGGTGCTCAGCTCAAGCACAGAATAAGGAGAGAATGACAACGGGGACTTGGGGACTTCTGGTTAATTCCTAAGCACCACTCAGGGCACCAGCTGGGTACCCTGTTCCCTGCACCTGACCCAGGCCCTAATGCCAACAATCACAGTGCCACCAAAGTTCACACCTGCCCTTCGCAGGCTAGCACCTGCTCTGCCCCTGTGCCTCTCTTCATGGTACCAGGCCCACTTTGGGAGTGAGACTCCCTCCAACCCCTCGCCCCAACCCAGGAGACAAACAGCCCTTCCTCGGGGGACTTTGGGACTCACTCTGGCTTAAGCAGCACCTTCTGCTGCCTCATCCCCTACTGTCCAACCAGTGCCAAGCTCCATTACACCACCCACCTCCTCACGCGGCTCTGCAGGCCTGCTGGACAAGGGGCCACCCAACTCCTGCCCTATTGCCCTTGGGAGAGCTGTGAAGAGCGGGGGGTGGCCTCAGGACACTACCTAGGTTTGGCCAAAGGGAATGACAGGGGTGAGGCCCTGTCCTTGCTGCCTCTTCTCACCTCCCTCCCTCCCTCCAATTTTCCATTAAAGTCTGTTGTTTTGTGAAAGATGCCAGCAGTGGTTGGCCTTGCTTCTGCAGGCCACATGGCTTGGGGAGGGAGGGGAGACACTGAAGTGGAACTAGGTGGGGGAGGAGCTGGGGCTGGCTCCAACAGGGCCACCAACCTCCCTGCCAGCTCTTCTTCCCTGGACCTGTGTGCCTCCTTCCCACTGACGAGCAGAAGAAGCCAGGGGGCTGCCCCTGAGGGCGCTCCTGATGCGAAAACTGCAAGGCAGAGCCCTGGGCACTGGGCAAGGTGGTCTCCAGCACCAACCATCCCTGGAAATCCCAGGCCACCCCATCCCTCCCATCTGACCTGACCTGCAGCCTGGAGTGTGGCCCAGGAGCACCCTTGCCCAGGGCTTGGCCTGCTGCCTGAGACAGTTGGCAGCCCCCTCCTTCCTCCCTGGGATCCTCTGGCTGGTTCTGTCTATGCCCCTCCCTGGTGCAAATGGGCCCCAACTTATCATACCTAATTGTTCTGCGGTGGTTTGGGAAATTTTTTTTTAATGAAATAAATTTTTTATTATAAATTTAATACACTTTCAGAACATTTAGAAAATAAGAAAAGTCACTTGTAAGCCCACCTCCTCTCACCCCCAACCCAACCACTGGTGGTATTTTGGTGTATTTCCTCCTAGTATTTTCTGCAAGGATCTGTTTTACACATAGTTGAGTTTTACTTGGCTCCTTTCTTTTTAAAAATGCTATTATGATCATTTTCTGTGTTGCTACCTAACCTTCATTATTAATGACTACTTGTATTTCCTTAAATGGCTTTGCCCTGATTTACATTACCATCCTCATTTTTAAAAAATTTAGGTTTCTTCGTTGTTTGCAAAGCTAGGTTATTTCTGTTTTTTCATGTGATAGAAAAAAAAGATTAAGACGCTCCAGCACTGTACTGTGTGACTGTTTTCATGTAAGTGATCTCATTTAATCCTTTATTATGATTTTGAGGTAGATATTATTTATTTCCATTATACAGAAGAGGAAACAGGCAGGTTGGGGGTAAGCAAGTCATCCAAGGTCACAGTGCAATTTTAGTGGCAGAATTGGGATTTGCACCAAATGTCCTGAAGCCAGCCACCTCATTTACATTATAGTCTTAGGGCTTAATGGCCTTTGCAGATGGCTTTGCTGTCTTCTCTGTCCTCCTTCCAATACAGGCACTTAATAGCTGATACTGTTCCAAGTGGCACTGAGTGACCCATCCCCACCTACGCTTCACCTTCTATAGCCTTATCCTGATGTCACCCCAAAACATCAAGCACAGGGTCTTTTCTCTAAGAAGGTGGGGATGATCCTATCTCTGGCCTCTTTCTTTCCTACAGTCCTCTCCATCCCCTTCCTTTCCATGGTAGGTCACAGCACACTCCAGGTGGACCAAATGTCCCAGGACTGAACCAGGAATGAAGCCAGACCAGGTGGGGACTGGCCCTGAGACTTGAAGTATTTGGTGGCCCGGCCCTCTTCCTCATGAAGGCTCATCTGGTCCCCAACCCCGGTCCAGCCCTGCCCTTTGGGCCTCTGCTTTTCCCAGCAGCCGTGCTGTCCACCTACACCCCCAGCTCAGACAGCACAGAGTCACACCCCCAGCGCTAGAAGTGACCTTGGGTGTATAGTATATTCAATGCTATCCTTTTCTTTCTTCTTATAACATACATTTTTTTAGACTCTTAATTTGGAAATGACTATAGGTTTATAGTCAAGTCACAAGGACAGTACAGACAGTTCCAAGTTGCCCTTTAGCCAGCTTCCTCTCATGTTAACATGGTATATAACCACAGCACAGTGATTGAAATCAAACACTATTAACTAAGCAACGGACTTTCTTGGGATTCACCAGTTTTCCATGAACGTCCATCCTCTGTTTCAGGATTCACCTATGCCTGAAACTTACTTAATGACCTAGAGGGTAGATGTGGCTCCCCCAAGGTCACAACAAGCAAGTGGCAGAGTGCAGGTGGAAACCAGACCTCCTCCCTACACCTGGAGCTACTGCCCTCCTTACCCTTCCTACTTCAACAAGGGACATGATTTGCTGCTCTGTGACCAACTCTAATGTCACAGACACCCTTACCCCACCATGCCTGCCCATCCCTGTTTCTGAGATGGCCTACACTGCCTTTCTGCATCTGGGCTCACTCACACATGTGGGTTCACATGCCCTGGAATGGCTGGCTCAGGTTTCACTCCTGTGGCTACTGTACTGTGTGGACACTCTTGTCCACCCCCCACCCCACCCCCCGCATGGCCACCCCCAGCAACCAGTACTCCTCTTCCCTCTCTGGAAATGGAGGGCACAGAGCAAACTTGATGGGCATCTATCTCAGCCACGCTCAGTTCTTCCCATTCTGTCTCAGGGCCTCCCCTGCCTCCCAAAGCCTGGAGAAAGTCTGCTTGTCTGACAAGTCTGTTGTCTCCCTCAGCTCTTGGGAAGGGCTGGCACATCCTGCCAGCGCCTCTTTCAGTTCACTGGTGACTTTCACATTGTGTTGGTACTGGTGCTCCTCACGCAGGGGTGTTTGGGTCCACTTTGGAGGAGAGGAGCACTTTCCCAGTGATCATGAGGGGAGTGGAGCCACAGTTTGTTGCAGCCTTTGCTCTTCTAGGCAGTCAGGCTGTCTGGTGTTTATCTTAGGCAGCCTCTGAAGCTCTCAGAGCCCTGCCCAGACATGACCTCATTCTCTCTCAAATCATCCCCAGGAGGCGGAAAGGAGTCTGAGACCAACCCTGTCCCCACTTCACAGATTGGAAAACTGGGACACACACACACACACACGCACACACAAACTATGTTGACAAGTTGCTCTGAAGTCCTGGGATCCTGATTCTGAGTCCCATGAGTTCAGCTGTTTGGGAGGCAAGAGGTCTGGGACTGGGCCCTACAATGTTCACCAAGTGCCTCAGAAGACCACTGGGAATCCCCAACAACCTAATATAGGGCCCCGCCTCCAGAGATCTCAGAGTTTAGTATGTGAGAAGGAAGGGCCTAAGGAGGCAGATCTGGTGTTGTTGAAATTCCCGAGAGTCAAGCGTAGTTCTGCGGTGGCTCTGGGGCCACATTTCATGAAAGTAGGCCTTGGTGTTGTAGCAACAAGTGCTATGGCCAGGAGTGCCCAGCTGGGGGTCAGTGGGCTGCCTGGGGATGGTGACTTAAGCCGAATGACTCATTGAAAGGAGCTCCTCTCGTGACATCTCACTTTCCCAACAATTCTGAAGGAAGAGCTATTGTGAGCCTACCCCACAGATGAGGAGGCTGAGACCCACAACTTACCCAGGGACACAGAGCCAGCCAGTAAGTAGAAGCCTGGCATCTACTTCAAGTCCAATGCTTTGTCTGCTCCACCAAGTGACTGTACCCTGCAAAAGGAGGTGCATGAAGCCAGCTGGAGGGAAAGGGGAAGCCTGAGGAGGATCCCAGATTTGGCTGGCTTCAGTTTCACTCCAGCTGGCCCTGCCTTCCTGTCCTGAGAAGAGGTCAAAGGAAGCTCTGAGGAGGAAAGGTCAGGATGGGAGAGAAAGGGCAACTCGCCAAAACCCACACCCTACCCAGTGCGCCAGGCCCAGCCAGCTGGGTGTGGGGGCAACAGAGATGAAAGAGCAGGACCTGGCCCCTGCACTCCCAGGGCTCTCAGGCTGCAGGGTACAGGGCGCTGAGACTGCACGGAAATGCTGTGGCTAAGGGACTGGGACATTGATCCTAGGTGCTCTCTCTGCCCCAAGTTCCCCTTCCCCCATTGCTAACCAGACCTTGACCATCCCAGACCTGGTCCCTCCCTCCTCTGAGCGCTGTCAGGCCTCCTTTCATAACCAATCATTTAGCTCTTGGCTTATAAACTTGAGTTGACTTTTTATTTTAGGTATATATCTACCTTCCCAACTGGATCAGAACTCCAAGGCAAGAGCTTCTGTTTCCCTGCTCCTGTGACATTCAGTACATTTTTTGGGTGAAAAAATAGGTTACTTTTCGCCAAAAAAAAGTGATCATTTGGAGCAATGCAGTGATATGTTTATGACAAAAGCTGGACAATGGGTTCCTGCCAAGGCCTCAGGCCTCCGTGACGTCACCGGGCTTTTTGTGACGTCACCGTCGCGGGTCACAGTGGCGTCCCGCAGCCTGCAGGCAGGATGACGTAACCGTCAGAATCCGCGCGGACCTGTGCTTGCTGGAGAAATATGCGAGGCCAGCGGCTAGAGAGGGTGAAGAGAAACGGGTAGAGAGGCCAAAGCCTCGCAGGTCCGAATGGCCTGGTGAGATGTGGGGCCCCCTTACGGACTGGCCCCGCCTCCGCGGTGACCAGTGCCGGGTAGCCAATCCGGTCAGATTGTGGGACTCGCAGCCTATCAGCGGCCCGGACTCGGCCAGCGCTTCCGCGTTTGCCAGCACGCCCAGCGCGACTCCTGGGGGAGTGGGCTCAGCCTCCGACCACGCTCCGCCGGCTCCCCTACGTCGCGCCCTACCTGACTCGGTGGGTCTGCTGGCCACTGCCGCCGCCTCCCAGGGGACCAGATGGCCTCGGAAGGCCTGTCGGGGGAGCTGGCGGTGGTGCTGGGGGGCCAGGGGCTGTGCGTGCAGAGCTGTGACTCAGAGCCGGCCGGGGAGCTGCTGGCACCCGTGCGGCTGCGGAGGAACGTCTGCTACGTAGTGATGGCCGTGTGTCTCAACGAGCAGGTGAGCGTCCACCCACCCGCCCGGGCCTGGGCCTCGGAGCGCGCAGCCAGCCCCGTGGGGACGGAGGACTTACGGCAGCAGCCACCACTTATGTGTGGGCGCTTCCCAGTTTGGCAAAGCACTGTCACACTGACATCTGAGCCATATGCCCAACCCTGCGATTGTCAGGTGCACAGAGGAGAAAATCAAATCCAGGAGCCTATTTGTCTCATCCACTAGGCCTCAGTTTCTTGTGGGGTGGGCTATCTTATTCCTCTTCCTTTCCCTAGAATATCTAGCCGGTGCAGTGCCTGCCTGGGCGGAGTGGGTCCCATGGGCAGTAATGGCACAACCTGGGCTTACACTCAGACTTCCTTACCCCTGGTGCGATGCTCTTTTTAGTGTTGATCTCAGTACAAGATGCTGTGACAACAGCTAGAAGGGGCCAAGGCCATAAATAGGAGTTGTATGGGGGTAGGGACATGTTTCAAAGCATAGACTCCAGTGTGAGGACAGGCCACCACAGGTTATAAACCACAGGGGCGAGGAGAGACACAGTGACATATGCAGGCAATGCAGGACACATGTCAACCCTACTGTGGGACCTGATCCTCAGCCCCTGAAGCGGCTCTCAGGAATATTAGCCCCCTTCTGCAATGGAAGCTGAATGCAAAGAGGGTACATTGCAGAGAGGGACAGCTGCAACTGGCAGCTATGCAAGGGCAATTCCCTATGAAAGCTCAACAGTTAGAGAGTGTCCACCAGTAAGGGGGACTGGGTGACTGTGTTTAAGATAGAGTCCAGCTCTGGGGCAAGGGAAGGCTACTGGCTGTGCCCCTCCTTTGGAGCTCCCAGACTGGCTGTGCGGAGATGAAGATCCTCTCTCCCTCCTCAGGATGAGGTGCTGCTAATCCAGGAGGCCAAGAAAGAATGCCATGGGTCATGGTACCTGCCTGCTGGGCGAATGGAGCCTGGGGAGACCATCGTGGAGGCGCTGCAGCGGGAGGTGAAGGAGGAGGCCGGGCTGCACTGTGAGCCTCTTACCTTGCTGTCTGTGGAGGACCGGGGCCCCTCCTGGATCCGCTTCTCATTCCTTACTCACCCCACAGGTACAGCATACCTGGTGGCAGTGTGGGCAGAGGGCAATTGACACCTTTGCCCAAGCTCATCCTCAGGTGAGATGAGCCCCTAGTCTGGCAGATACAAGCCTAGCATCTCCAGAGTCTGGCCTAAACATCAGGGTTAGAAGGCCTGGGTGGCCATTGGCTTTGGCAGGCACAACACTTTTTTCTACACAGACTCTTTCACTTGCCCCCCACCCCCCACCCCGCCCCAATCTCTCCTCCAGGTGGAGTTCTCAAGACTTCCAAGGAGGCAGATTCAGAGTCCCTGCAGGCTGGCTGGTACCCACGAACCTCCCTGCCCATTCCGCTGCGAGCCCCTGACATTCTGCATCTGGTGGAGCTGGCCGCCCAGTACCGCCATCAGGCCAGGCACCCTCTCATTCTGCCCCAAGAGCTTCCCTGCAGTCTGGTCTGTCAGCGGCTCGTGGCCACCTTTACTAGCATCCAGACGGTGTGGGTGTTGGTGGGCACAAAGGGGGTGCCTCACTTGCCCATCACTGCCTGTGGCTTCACCTCCATGGAGCAGAGGGGTGGCATCAAGGTGGCCATCTTGCGGCTACTACGGGAGTGTCTGTCTCTGCACCACTTGGTGGTGGAGACCAAGGGGTTGCTTGGACTACAACATCTGGGCAAAGACCATACAGATGGTGTCTGCCTGAATGTGCTGGTGACAGTGGCTTTTCTGAACCCAGGTACCCACAATGAGCCCCCAAAGATTCAGGGTGAGAACTTCTTTTGGTGGAAGGTGATGGAAGAAGACCTACAAAGCCAACTTTTACAAAGGCTTCAGGAATCATCTGTTGTCCCAGTCAACAGATAGAGAGGTGCCATCAGTGGACAAGGAGCTGTCTGCCTGTGCTCCCTCCACCATGGTTTCACCTCCCTCTGAGGTTGGCAACCAGGGAACCTGTCATATTGGGAGCGGAGCAGTTCTTCCATCTCTCCTCACCATGCACCAGAAGGGACATTGCCTTTGAACCAAGCAAGGAGTACAGAGCTCAAGGACCTAGTTGTTCTGAGGCACAATCAGGACTCCCTGAGGAGATGTGAGAACTTTATGGTCCTGGGACAGCATCTTCGCATGCTTTTCTGTGCTGGAGTCTCAGGCACTTAGAACATGTAAAGAGTGGTGAGGAGGTCACTCCAAGGGAAGGGCCCTTGCTGAGTAAATAGGTATTGCTTACTTTGCCTTCCTGCCTAAATGTCTCAGTGAGGAGAAAGTGAGCTGGAAGGGGCGGGGGACTGCCCACAGAAGAGGAGCTCCTCCCCTTGTCCCAAGAACAGCCACCCAGGCCTTCCCAGACAGCAAGCTGACACTGCAGGGGCCAGCCTGCTGGGTGCTGGGAGCATGGGCAGGCTCTGGCTGTCCATCATGGTCTGTCTCAGGCCCACTGACAACCTGTTCATCTTGCCTGTTCATCTTGCCCGGGCAGGATGTGACCACATCCCTGTAAGCTTTGAGCAGTGAGAACACCTAGGAAGTGTCAGAGAGGCCAACAGTCAAAAAAGCTGCCCTACCTGGCTTTCCTTCTCCTTGAGCTGGTCCATCCCCAGTCATACTGGCAGCCCCTGGCTCTCGCCTCTGCCTTTCTATAGCTCTGGCCCAAACCTAACCAAACTCCTTTATTTCCCCTTTGCCCAGCCAAATCACAATCATGGTGTGAATTGTTTAAAGAACTTCACTGAAACTGAAGGGAAAAGCAAAAGAAATGAAAAAAGAAAATATATTGTATATCCCTCACTGCCTCAAGTACAGATCTCCGATTCTGAGCTGGGAAACATTTGATTGGGCTTCCCTTCCAAAGTAACTACACTATGGCACCAAAGGAAAGGACCAGAGACCCCCCACCCCCGCCAACACCTCTCCTGGCTGCCATCCTGTCTTTTTGGACTCTGGTAGGAACCCCACTGTTGCTGCACAGGACTAGGGTTTTCAAAGTGAAGGAACCAAACCTTTTCACTCTGGCTCAATTCTCAGTATCTGAGGGGTGTACCATGTCCAAGGTCAATGATCTTGGCTCCCAGAAGCTTATGGTAGTTTTCAACCCTGGGTGCCCATCAAATTGATCCAGAGAACTTTAGAAACAATCCTGGGCCACTCCCAGAAATACTGATTTAACTCATGGAGGGTGGGCCTGGGGCACTGGTAGCCTCCCAAGCTATTCTAACTGAATTGAGATGGAGAGCACCAACCAGCCCTCTTGAGCCTTCAGCTTTCTCTGCACTGGCACATGCTTGGTGACTCCCAAAGAGGATCCACAGTACACGTACATTTAGGGACAAGATTTTTAAACCAGCAGGCCACTGTTCATCACTAAAGCAGTCACACAACTCAGCCTAAGCACCTAAGGGTGAGGCTTGCATGCAGACACTGCAGATGGCCCACTCCCTCCAGATGTCCCGGGGCCAGCCAGCCCTCGGTCGTGGGCAAGCAGAGCAGAAACTTGCCCAGCCAAGGAAGGCTGTCCCTGGCAGGCGCTGAGGAACGTCAGACGTGCACTGCCAGAGCCTGTTTCTGTTTACCACCCCCCACCCCTCCACTCCAGTTCTGAAAAAGGAACTTAATTTGTCTTCCTTGGGGAGGAAGATGGGCCCAAATTAGCAGGGGAGCCCTGGGCAGAAGGACGCAAAGGGTGGAGAACAGGGCGGCTCTGTCCACGCAACCACACTGTTTATTGCCTGGTGTCTGGGGTGGGGGGGACACTGTGAGAATGCCAAAGTGCATCGAGGAGGGGGACTGTCTGTGACGCCTGGATGCTTGAATCTTCTCAGAATCAGAGCCTAGACCCACTGAGCTCTGCTCCCGTCCCACTCCAACACCTATGTGCGTGCAATTGTGTCCTTCAGCACAGCAGTTCGGTCCTACCCAGCTGGGAGGAATTCCGGAGAGGTGGAGGTCACCGAGTTTCCTCCTCTTTTATGCCACCTCTTGGCAACCTGTGGCTGGCTTCTAGAAGCATCATGGGCAGGAAAAGGAAGCGAAAGGGGCTCTGGCCTGCTCCTCCTTGCCCAGGAGCAAAGCCAGCAACTGCAGCCCTGCTGTGAGGTAATGCCTGGCGCCACCCATGTGTTCCTGCAGGTCCAGACTGATTCAGGCCGGGTGGGGTGGCAGCCCCAGCCTCAGAGGGCATGCAGGGAGAAGAGCACCGGGGCTGCTGCCCATACCCTGGCCCCTCCCTGCTAGGCCTTTGGTGGGGGCCTGCCGCCAGGTGGACACCCTGAGCTCCCGTGCTCCCCTGGAAGAGCATTCCATCAAGAACACTGCAGGCTGAGGCTGGGCTCCCTTGGTCATGAGCCCCTCTGCCCAGGTGTTGTGGACCTGCTGAGACGGGTTCAGAAGGCGCCAGGGAGAAACCAGCTGGAGCTGGAGCCTGGCAGCCAGCCCTGGGCTCCCCAGGCCCTCTTCCCGCCCTGGTGGAGTTGCATCAAGGTTCTCATTAGCAGCTGCCCCCGCCTGGGTGCGGAGCATGCTTTGGCCACTTGCCATGGGGCTGTTGGAGATTTTGCAACAATCTCCAGAAGGGCCAGGCAAGAAGAATGGGCTACCCCTGCCATCCAGTGCCCCTCCACAGGGGTTAAGTCAAGGAGACAGGAGAAAAAAAAAGTAAAGTCTTAGCAGCATCCACGGTACCTAGTGTGAGAGAGAGAGGGCTCCCATGCCTCCATCTTTCTTACAGTCCTGAGCAGCCTCAGGGCCATCAGCTCATTCCCCCTTGTGCCACTGGAACTGAGTCACAGGTCTTGGCCCTGGCCACAGATGTCCCATAGTAACAGGTGACAGGCGCAGAACACAGAAGGGTCTTTGTTCTGATGGTCACCAGCCATCACCCACTGAGAAGGCCCTGGGGATACCATGCTGCCTGAAAGTCCACCTCTTCTGCTCCTTGACTTTGGTAACTTGAAGACCCACTTCCTGAAGCCCAATCTGGTATAGCCAAGGCTGGGTCTTCTTGTGGTAACCTGGGGGCCACAGAGGCAGAGGTCCCTGGACACAGAGGGGATTGGGCCAAGCCCTTGCCCAGGAGAAGAGAGGTGGTGGCTGTCAGGCAGAAGGCAGCTGCTGGCCAGAGGTGAGGGGAGGAGCCTCCTTTCCCATCACGTCCTGGCTCAGACACGCCCTTCCAGGGGCAGAGGGAGGTGTAGGTGAGGACCCTGTGCAGGGAACTTGACAAAGGCAATGGCTGCCAACTCCTTGCAGAATTCCTCCAGTACAACCACGCCCTGGAGGAGGGTCTGGTGGTCCAGCCTGAGGGGGAGAGCACAGAGTCAGTGTCCCTGAGGCATAACCCAGTGGCAGACCCTTCCGAGTGAGGACACAGCTCAGCAACAGAACCTCTGTACCAAGGCCTGGCAACTCCCAGCCTGGCGCACTCTGCCCTCCCACCTGGGGCTCTTCCCCAGCACCCACTTCCTTCGATTACTTACTGCTCCCCAGGAACGTGACCCATCAGCTGCTTTCGCACCAGGAGCAGTTTGCCTGGGAATTGGGGTACCCTCTGAATCCTTTGCATTAAGTCCCCGATTACCTAGGGCAGGAACAAGAAAGGACTGAGGCTGGGACAAGCGACATTCAAGCAAGATGCTCTAGCTTCTGCTGCAGCAAGGGGGTGGTACCTGTGCTTGCCCCTGGCACTGGCAAGGGTCCCCACGCCTGCAACCCCCAACCCCATCCTGCAGCCCCCAGCCCCTTCCTGCCCACCACTGACACACTCCCAGGGAGCCTTACCCGAACCAGCACAGAGAACAAACTCCTGCAGCCAGGGGCTAGGTTGATGTAGGGGTCCAGGAGGTACTCATGGATAAGGGGGTGGGGGAAAAGGGCGAGCCGGGACAGGACTGAGGTCACTTGCAGGTTCAAGCTGTATGGCTGGAGGGAACATGGCGGACAAACCAGGGGTTGGCAGGGGCTGGTGAGTGTCTCTGCACTCCCCCAGAAAGGCGCCTGGCCAGTATGAACGTGTGCGGGGGTGGGAGATGCACATGATGTGTGTGTGTGTCATGGTTCCTCAGGGCTGAGGGCCAGAACATGTTAGAACGTGTGGAGCAAAGGCGAGACGGGGCTTCCCACCTGGGGAAAGGTGGGGGAGTGGAGGTGTGGAGCTGTAAAACCAAAGATGACTTGCCCCCCCCCATACCCCCAGGGTTGGGCCCTGCTTCCCCGAAGGACTCCAGGGGCACCCACCTGGGGGTGCGCCTGTGGGCCCCTGCCCTCTTGCCGGGGCCCAGTCCTGTAGGCTACCTGTTCCAAAATCCGGGACATGCGGTCAAACAGCATTCGGAGGAAGTGCCCCTCAAAGAAAGGCTGCTCTGGCTCATGAGGGTCCAGGGGTGTGAGAGCCGGGGTCCAGCCCCAAGGGGCGACTCGTGAGCTGCACTCCTGGAACTGGAAATGGAGGGAGAGTTGAGAGGAGGAGGCCTGAGGTCAGGAGGCCCCGGCACAGCAGCGGGTAGTGGGCACACAGGAAGGTGGGCTCAAGGCTCTTGGCTGGGGCTGGCAGTGCCTTTGGCAGAGCTCAAAGGGGGAGAAGGTGGAGTTATTCACACCACAGTTTTGAGGGACAGAAGTGGGCGCTGGCAGAGACCTTGCCACTCACCAGTCCATAGGCATCATGGACGTAAGTGTCGTAGCCAGTCTCCTCCAAGAAGGCTGAGGTCCTGGCTTCCTCAGGAACCAGGCAGAGGAAGCTGAGAGACAGGACCCTTGGTGTGGTGGGGTGCACAGCTCACCGCACTCCATCTCCCCCTGCAGGGAACACCCACTCCCAGGCTGTGCCCCATCAGGGCTACAGCCAAAGACAGAACAAGCTCAAATGGCTCATTTCTTGACCTTTCCCCTACCTGTTGACGATCTCAGTCACCGCTGTCTTGCCATCTGAGGTGGTGGCAGGGGCTGCGGGGGGCTTGGCAGAGGGTTGAAGGCCAGCACTGAGGAGGCCATCTGTGAAGTAGGGGTCCTCCTCCAGGTCTCTGTGGCCAGGGTACACACACGTGACACCAGTGAACCCAGGAAAGAGAGTGTGGGGATTCGGAGGACTGGGGTGGGACCTGGGTGTCCTTACATACTTACAAGGTGTCCTCATAGCTCTCTGGCTCCGGGGAACCCCGGGCCACGTAAGGGCGGCCCTCAAGGTGGCAGAGGATCAGGCTTCGGATGATGTGTTCATGGGGCTTCTGGAGCAGCTCCTCAAATAGCCGCAGTGTGGCAATGCTGATCTGGGGCAAGAACGGGTCAGCAGGACACCCCCTCCTGCCCTGGCTTTTGGGTGTGCCTGGGGGTTGGCGCACCCAGATAAGAACAGTGCCCCTAGAAGGGGGCCCCCTCCCTGCTAGCTTTTGGGGGCGATGAAAGGGTGTTGGCTTGGGAATCAGGAAGCCTTGCTGGTCCTGGTTCCATGTTAATTAGATGTGATAACAGGCAAGGAAATTGGCTTCTCTGTGCTCAGTTTCTATGTCCAAAAATTGGAATACTGGCCTTGCCTCCCTCCCTCCCTTCCAGAAAGGCTATGACCCTCAAACAAGTCTACGGAAGCAGTTTTGCAAACTATAAAGTGCCATCACATGCATGTGATCACAGAAAACTACTGTGTGACAAAAGCGGTCTGGCCCAATCACTGCATCACTGTTTCTTTTTGCAGGGAGGGGTTCACTGTCTCAAAGGCAGTACCGCCTGGATCGCTCATGAAAATGGGAGACCTCAGAAATCCCTTTGGCAGGGATGACATGGGAGTGGAGGACCCTCCCACCTTACCTCATCAGACAGGTGGTCGCAGTGCCTGATGAGCTGAGTGCACAGAGGGGAGGGGCTGTCCTTGGGGGCTGCAGACCTCAGCTCTGTGCCCAGGAGGAAGACCACGACCTCTTGAAGTAGCGCAGGAGAGCGTAGCTGACGTAGCAGGGCTGTCAGCAGGGCGGTAGAGGTCAGCACACTCTGCTCAGACCTATGCGGACGGAACACTGAGCCAGGCAGGGAAGGGGAGGCCAGAGGGACGGGGGTGGACAAGTGGAGGTGGGAGAAGAACCATTTCCTGTTTTCCCAGATTCTGCTAATGACTCTGCTCACTCCCATCCCTCCTGAGGTCACGGACACCCAGGGTGGAGGCCTTTGCTAGCCCATGGTGACCCAGAGCCACGTATGTGTCAAGGGGCAGGCCTGGCCCATATGACAATGGAGCCCAGAGACTTCTATGACTCTGGCTAAGGCAGTCTCTGGCTGTAGAGACGGGCAGGGGCAGATCAGGGGGGCAGTTCTATCCACACCATGGCCACAGCTGAGAGGCTGGAACACAGACTTACACGTGTAGGAGCTGTGGCTGCAGTATCTCCATGAATAACTTCTCAGCCGTGGCCTTTGCCAAGGCACCCGCAATCACCTGGACATCAAAGACCATGTGTTAAACATGTTGTCCTCCATAGACAGTTTCCCCACCAAGAAATAACAGTCCTTATACAGCATCTAGCACAATAGGCAGAGGGTCCCTGCTAACCTGAGGCCCTGCCCACCTCCTGAGACCCACCCAGCCCTCCAGGAGGGGAGGAGAGGAGAGGAGTGCAGCGAGAAGCAGGGAACACCCTGCCCCTGCTCACCGTGTGCGCCTCTCCGATGAGGTGGTCACAGTAATCAAACCAGCCCAGAAAGGCAGCCAAGGCCTCCCTCCCTGGGAAGGAAGCCTCATCCAACGGGGCACTGGGTAACCTGCAGGAGAATGAGGGGTGAGCTGTGAGTCCTGCCTCAGCTTTGTTCCAGAAGGAGGCTGGGCCCTTTCTCCCGCTGCCCTGGACCCTTGGTTGCAGGGCTGAAGATGGACAGGGGGGTGGGGTGGTCAGTTCCACAGGGGGTTCTTTGGGCAGAAGCAAAGTGATGGTTCTCTGGAGGGTGAGAAGGCCCTTTGTAGCCTTGGGAAGAAGATGGCCAGCAGGGGTCCCCATCTCTCCTGGAAAATAAGAGGAAGCAGCTACCAGAGGACAGGTGGGTTTCTGGCCTCTGAAGATGCAACCCTGCCTTCCCTGGCCAAGTGCCTACCTCCAGCTGATGCCTTCCAGAGCAGCAATGTCAGCAGGGTCCAGGAAGGTGGGCATGGACTGGTACAGCTGGCACAGGTGCTCCACAACTGCATGGCAGCAGGGGCTGCTCTGCACCAGGTAGGTGGCAGCTGCCTGGGGAGCCACAGTAACAAGGAGCAGCAGGTTCTCCTGTGCCTTCAGGGCCACACGACCTTTCTAGGGAATAGGGGCACAACTTCAGCACATGCACCTGAGCCCCCAAGTCCCTCGCCCGCAGCAAGTCACTGTGGCCCAGCCCACACCATCTCAGCATCCAGTGCCTTACCTTGCTCTTGCACAAGCCAACCAGCGAGGTTAACAAGTTGCTCTCCCCAATCCCTCCATCGGCCTCCTGAGTCTCAGCAGGCAGCTGGATGGTCAAAGCCTGGGCACCACAGGGGCTCGTTCCGGAAGCCTCGCTATGGAGGTGGTCCTTGTCCCCAATACTGGCTGTCTCTCTAGGTAAGGTGGTGGGTTCTTTGGATGCTTTCTTCGCGACAGTCTTTTTTCCCTGCACAGGAGGCTATATGAGGCCAGGTCACGCGGAGCCCGTTCCCCATGCTGCCCCCTGGGGAATGCAGGATGTGGGGACTGTTAGGGCCTCACAAAGGGCTAGGGAGGGGGAGCAGCCTGAGCACCCCTGCGTCTTCTGGGGGCCATGGAGCTCATCCTGGGACCTGAGCCCTCTACTTCTGCCCCCACAGAGGCACTCACTTCCAGGATGTAGGTGAGCAGGGCAGGGTCCTGCTGGATCTTAGAGCAGAGAACAGTGGTAAACTGCACTTCTTCCTTTTCTGTGAGGGATCCAGGAGCTGTCCCACCAAGCCGAAGAAGTTTCTGGGAGGGGAGCAGCATAGAAACAGAGGGGAATGAGGGGCAGGAAAGAGAGGGGCTGCACCCCTACACACCCCTTGGCTTCTCGGCCCCTCACCTGTACAGGCCTGTGGACGTTGAGGTAATGCAGGAGGGGGTGCTGAACCTGTGCCAGCACCTTGCTGAAGAACTGGAATACCTGCTGCCGCATGCCTGGAGGGTACTGAGGGCCAGGGAACAGAATGCCCGTCAGGAGAGGAAGCGTACCCCCTGGGGCAGTACGCCCCTCTCTCACTGTGGATGCAGGCCTCCTCTGCACAGCCAGTCGCCCCTCCCACTTTATCTACCTCCACAACCTTGTCAGCATTGAACACACGTGTGCACTGTTTGTCTTAAGCGCTGCATCCCCAGCACATCTTTGCTGAATGAATGCAGATGGCAAGAGCAGGACACAAAGCAGATGAGCAAGGGTGGGGGGAACCACAGGGTGTGTTAGGAACCTGCCGTAGTGCCTCTCCCTCCTCACTCAGTATCAGGACTAGGAGAGCACAGGTAGAAAAGCCTGGAACCCAGGGCCAGGGCTAGGGTGGAAGGTTCTGGAGGCAATGGAGTCCTGCCCACCTCGGCCTTGCCCAGCGTGCACAGGGTCTCCAGGATCTTGTGCTGTAGTAGGTACTCGAGACAGGGCCCAGCCTCGCCCACTGCCTGCTGCCTCTCTTCATATACCAGGATGTCCAGCATCTGCTTCAGTCGCCAGGGGATGTCTGTCTTCTTGGCAGGGGTGTTTTCATCTAATTGAGATTCAGGGGAAAGGGTGAGTGGGGAGATGATCAACACCCTAGCTCCATGAGGTCAAGGCCAAGCGGCCTGGGGGTGGGGGAATGGCTGAGGGCAACCTGGAGAGGCCAGGAGAACAGTCTGCTTCCAATAAAGGCCAGAGGAAACGGAAGTCACCATTCATGCCTCCCTACGTAAAAGCACAAAAGACCTTCTAGAATGAGGCAACTCTGAGCATGTGTGTGTGCTTGCCCTGGCTTTTTACCTGAGGGCAGAGCATCAGTTATTCCCCAAACTCTGGGGCGGACACAAGGCTTTGCCAGGGCTGTAGGCCAGCTCTAAGCCTGAGGAGCAGCTGCAGGCTCAGGGTCTCTTCACAAATTTAGAAGCTGTCTTCTAGTGGCTTCCCAATAGATCATCTCCTGGGGCCTGTTTATGTCCCTTTTACCCGCATGGAAGGCAATATTCCATATTTTAAAAAGCAGGAAAAAATCCAGCTATGACCATGGGTCCAGACTGCTGCACCATGCAGAGGTCCCAGTGGAGAAGCTGGTCAGTAGGGCTTTCTTAGACCTGCAGCAAGTAGTGATTTTTAAAGGTCTGGGTACTCTGAGATGGCCTTGAGCACCCCCTAGCTTTTCTTGAAAGTATAGACTCTTGGGCAAGGCAGTGGCCTAGTCCACTCCCACATCTCTGGTACAGGGGTTGGGCTGAGGCCAAGTCCTAGGTGGACCCAAGTGTGTCCTGAACCTGTTATTGCCCTCCTGGTGAACTGGGGCTCGCTGTCAAGAGATCTTCAGTCTAAATGGTATAAACTTCCAGTTATAAAGTTAGTCTTGGGGTGTGTAATGTACAGAGTGGTGACTACAGTTAATAATACTGTACTGTATAATTGAAAGTTGATAAGGGAAGCTATGAAAGCTCTCATCATAAACTACAACTATGTAAAGTGACAGATATTAACTGGACTAATTGTGATCATTTTGTAATCAATCCGTACTTCAATGTTATACAACTGAAACTAATGTGATGTGTTTAGAAGCTCCTCTCTCACTGTGGATGCGGGCCTTCTCTGCACAGCCATCTGTGCATGTGCACTAATGTGATGTGTTTTTTCCAATGGGAAAAAAAAGAGATTATTAATCTAAAGTTGTTCTCAACTTGGGGGCAATTTTTCCGCTCCCGGGGGACATTTGGTAATGTCCGGAGACATTTATTGTTGTCACATGAGAAGGGGGTGGGGTACTGGCCTCTGATGGGTAGAGGCCAGAGTTACTGCTAAATATACTACTGTGCACTCCCATGGCCCCCACAACACAGAGTGACCTAGTCCAAATGTCCCCAGTGCCACCCTCAGGAACCCGGTCTAACAGAAGGTTCAAAGAGTCCCTCAGAGTGTCCAAGGCTACTTTCTAATTTCTGGAGCTAGCTCAGGCTGGACATAAAGCCTTTAGGACAGGCATAGGCTGGAATCAAACCCCAGGGCCTGAACTGCAAGAGGTGAAAGCTAGGGATGCAGGAAAGGTGTGCGATCAGTGTGCACCCATCAATGCTGGCACACCAACTGCAAAGCAGCCAGAGTCTGCCTACCAGCGAGCAAGCTGGAGGGGCCCAGGTGCCCCAAGACGTTGGTTCCCTGGTGTGTCAGCTTGGGCACAAGGACCAGGTGGTTACATCCTTGGTTTCTGTCCCCTTCCTATCCCTTTAAGTTGGCTCAGGGAAAAGAGGAATGTGTTCAATTTCTTTCCTTTTGACCAGTAAGTCCTAGACACAGGCACCTGAAGAATAAAGGCCTGGATGCTGTCCCAGCAGGAAACTGGGGGGCGAGAGCTCAAGCTCTGCCTTATAGAGAAGTCCATCGAGACCCCCATCCTCCTGGTCTCCATGCCCGCATCACACAGCTCTCTCAAAAGGGCAGATGTCACCTTCCTTGGGACACCTGTGTCTCTGAGCTGCTCTGTGACTACCCAGCTCCCTGAAGGGAAGAAGGCCAGGCCTCACCTGTGCTTTCGATGTAGTAGTGCGTGATGCCCTTCCAATGCTCCACAAATGCCTCCAGGAGGTCCAGGGTGGGCTCCCGCTGCAGAGAAAGCAGAGTCATAACCGGCGTGCTCATGGGCTCCGCCACTGCCAATGTGTGCAGGAACAGATACTCCACTATCCAAAAACACGTTTTCTTCAGGACACATGCAAACTGTCTTCCACAATCTGGCACTGCTCCCCAGACACCCCTCCTTGCTGGCGATGCCATAGTCTGGCCACAAGTCATGACTCCACAGCCCTTGCTTGGAGTGGGAGCTAAGAATGTTGGTGGGGGAAACACAGAAACATGTCATTTCAATACATGGTTGTGCTACAAAAGGTACACAGAGGAAAACAGGAGCACACCCCTAAAGCAGCAAAAGCAAAATGACATGGGTGGAACACGTGACAAAGGTTTCAAGTCCCCATGAATCCGAGTTTGTGAAAAGGCCCCATCAGGCTCATTCAGCCAGATGGGTAACATCAGCATGATACAAAGAAAGTGAGTGCAGCTTTTGTCCAAGGCCGTAGGTTGTGCAGCCCTAGCTCTGCTCCTATCCACACTTCCTCCAGCTCCTTCTATGGGCTCTGCGGGACTCTGACTCTGCTATGAGTAAGTCCTAAGCCTCTCCCTTTCCTGTGCTCTCTCCATCTCCACAGCCTGGCTGGACCTGGCCTTGAACTGATGATAACCACTTTTCCTGAAAGCTTCTCCCAAAAAGGGCATTTCTTCTCTTTCTTCGCAGAGCAAATGTTTGCAGAAGAAAAATATATAATCAGGTCAACCCTCTCCAAAGATGGCTCACGTCTGTGTTGGGTCTTTGCTCAGGCCACTCCTCTACCCAGGAGGCCCAGGACCCTCTACTCTCACACAAATGTTAACTGTCCCCAGTGAGGTCCAGCTGAGGGCTTCCAGCTGCACAAAGCCCTCACCGGGCTCCTGGATGCATCGCCTTATGCTTTATGGCACCACAGAACTGGATATTTCCTCCTTCAATCTATTCAGAAAGTGTCTTCTGAGTGCAGGCTACATATCAGGTTGGCCAAAATGTATGTCTGGGTTAAGTTAAGGAGACAGGAAACCATGGCTCAAAAAAGGGAATAGAGCAAGGTCCCAGTGGGACGCACAGCTTAAAACTCTGGTGATAAAGATGCTCACAGACTTGACAGATTACTTAAGTATGGCAAACGCAGAAGGGAGGAAGTGAAGGCTAGGCTATGTGAAACAAAGGAAAAGACAAAACCAATGGTGAAGGGAAGGAGAACAGGGTTCAAATAAACCATTTGAAATATAAGGAAGAAATAAATAGTCAACCAGCACAGAAAGAAGGAACAAGATTTCAAAAAATGAGGAGAGGCTTAGGAACCTCTGGGACAACTTTAAATGTGCCAATATCCAAATCTTAGGGGTGCCAGGAGTAGAAGAGGAAGAGCAAGAAATTGAAAATTTGTGTGAAAAATCAATGAGGGAGAACTTCCAAAGCTGGCGAAGGAAATAAGACACACAAACACAGAGAATCCCAAACAAGCTAGACTAAAAGAGGACCACACCAAGATGCAGCATAATTAAAATGTCAAAGGAGCCCTGGCTGGCAGCACAGTGGATAATGCGCCGGCCTGTGAACCCAAAGGTCACAGGTTCGATTACCCAGCCAGGCACATAACCAGGTTGCAAACCAGGTCTCCAGTTGGGTTTGTGGCTGGAGGCAGGTGAAAGGCAACCATACATTGCTGTCTCTCTCCCTCTCTGCCTCTCTCCCTTTCCCTCTTTCTAAAAATAATGAAATAAAATCTTAAAAAAAAGTCAAAGGTTAACGATAAAGAGAGAATCTTAAAAGCAGCAACAGAAAAGAAGAATTGCCTACAAAGGGGTTCCTATAAGACTATCAGCTGATTTCTCAAAAGAAACTGCAGGCAAGAAGGGATTGGCAAGAAGTATTCAAAGTGATGAAAAGCAAGGACCTGCAACCAAGATCACTCTATCCAGCAAAGCCATCACTTAGAATGGAAGGGCAGATAAAGTGCTTCCCAGACAAAGTAAAGTTAAAGGAGCTCTTCATCACCAAGCCATTATTATATAAAATGTTAAAGGGACTTAAAAAAAAAAAAAGAGGATCAAAATTATGAACATTAAAATGATAAACTCACAACTATCAAGAAGAGAACCTAAAAAAGATGAAAACAAAAAACTAAGCAAACAATCAGAATACTACCAAAATCATCATAGGTATGGGGATCATTGGGAGGGTTATCACCTGGGAGAGGAAAGGGGATGAAATGGGTAAATGGTGCAGGGATTAGGAAACTTAACTGGTGGGTACAAGATAGACAGGGGGTAGATAAGAATAATAGAGAAAAGGGTAAAATCAGAGAACTTAAATGTACAACCCATGGACATGAACTAAGGGGGTTGGGATTGTAGGAGGGAATGGGGTCCTGAGTGGAGGGGAGCAAAAGGAAAAAAAAACTGGGACAACTATAATAGCATAATCAATAAAATATACTTAAAAGTAAAATTTTAAAAAGTAAAATAAAAAACCAAGCCCTAAAGTGAAGAGGCAGAAAGACATTAAAAAATATAAATAAAATTTTAAAAGTTTGTGCCCTGGCTGGTGTGGCTCAGGGGATTTGTGCCGGCCTGTGAACCCAAAGGTTGCTGGTTCAATTCCCAGCCAGGGCACATAACCAGGCTGCAGGCCAGGTCTCCAGCCAGGTCCATCGCTGGAGGCAGGTGGAAGGCAACTATACATTGATGCTTCTCTCCTTTTCTTCCTCCCTCCTTGCCCTTCTCTCTGAAAATAATGAATCTTAAAAAAAAAACAAAAAAAACTTTGTCCAGTTTTTCCATAAGATGGCTCTGGTAGCACCTGTTGTCTCTAACTTCATTCAAAACAATTTTATTAGATTGTATTGTGATAGCTGTCATATCAGTGTGCATCTAAACAAACATCAAAATTAGTGAATTTTTGTGTAGCCATTTTAATATTGAAGATGCAAGAAAATATGCAATATTTTTGGCATATTTCACTTTATTATTTCAAGGAAGGTAAAAATACAACTAAAACACACACACAAAAGATTTGTGCAGTATATGGAGAAGATGCTGTGATTGATCCAATGTGTTAAAAAGTGGTTTGCAAAGTTTCATGCTGGAGATTTCTCGCTGGACAATACTCCATGTGAAGATAGACCAGTTGAAATTGATAGTGATTAAATCAAGGCACTGAGAACAATCAACATAATATGAGGAAACATCTGACATACTCAAAATATCCATATCGATAATGTGGTTTTTTTTCTTTTTAATATTTCATTTATTATTTCCAAAGAGAGAGGAAGGGAGAGAGGCAGAGAGGGGGAGAAGCATCAATGTATGATTGCCTTTTACCTGCCTCCAGCCATGAAGCTGGCTGGAGACCTAGCCTGCAACCTGGTTATGTGCCCTGGCTGGGGAATCGAACCAGCAACCTTTGGGTTCGAAGGCTGGTACCTTATCCACTGTGCTACCAGCCAGGGCCACATCAATAATGTTATTGGTGAAAATGAAAAGTGTGCCTTCTATTTTACAGAAAAAACTAAACGAACTTTTTTGCCAACCCAATACAAGACACTATGCTAGGTGCCATAGGCAATCCAAGGGTGTCTAAGATCGAGGGCACAAAGGAGAACAGACTATAAGACCATATAAGTGACTTACCAACAGGAAGGCGTGTGAGATAAGAACACGGGAGAGGTGGAAAGTGGCCTCTGGGAAAAGGGGGGTTGCTCCCAAAAGGCTGGAGCAGAAATGGCTGAGGCCATGTGGGAACTGAAACTTGAAGAACAGGGTCCAATTTCAATAATTAGAAATGAAGGGAACACATTTCCTGCAGCAAGGACTCTGCAAAGTGTGTCTGTGGCAAGGACAGATGGATGAGGTTACAGAGCCTTGAATGCCCAGCCAAGAGGTCTGGAGACATCTATATACAAGTATATAAATTTGCAGGCAACGGGGAGCCAGTCAGAGACCTCAGAGCTGTGTTTTAGGAACAGTCATCTGATGGTTGTGTGTGGAAACAAAGGCAAGGGGAGTGCTCTGAACACCATCATGAGATAGAGGGAGGAGACAGAAACTCTTTCCCTGCCTTGGCTGCCCATCTTCTTTCAAAATTAGTTGTGGGAACTACAGTCCCTACCAGAGTGATGTCTCCCACACTCATTCCAAACACACTGTGTATGATCACATTTTATCATGCTCTGTGATGCTATCATTGCTGGGTCAGCAGTCACCTCTTCCACTAGGCTGTGAGCACCCTGAGGGCCAGGACTCTATGTTTCAGAATCTGTCTGTCCCTAACAGGGAACACACATAGGGACTAGGTAACATTTACTAAAGAGCTCAGCAAGCTCCTTAAGGCACTGTTCCAGTTTCTTGTCTCTTAGAATGCCTTCTGACTCTTGGTCAACACCACAGTTACCTCATGAGTCTGTGATAGGGGCTCACTAAATAGTGTCCTAAACCTTGCACTGGCTTCCACCAAAATCAATACATTATTCATAATAATAATGAAGTATGAAAGTAGAAACAGGAGAATGCGGGTTAGCCAAAACAGACCATTAAAAAGAAGAAAGCAGGAAGTGTTGGGGGGTACTGTTTACCTAAGACTGTGGTTACCTACTCTCACTCTAGACCAAGGAAACTGTACCAAATGATTTCTGCTTCAAGGCATGGACTGCTATACTGTTTTGTCAGAAGAGGGCAGAAAAGAGCAGTGTGCTTCTACCATAACAAGGAGTCAGCCTACTTGCTGGGTCTTAACTTGGTGACCCAGGACAGGGAAGATGTCTGTGCAAGATGAGGGGATGCAAAGGAAAGAGGGGTTCCCACCTCTTCTAAAACTTCTAGGGGCCTAAAAAGATGACCTGTTGAAAAGTATCTTCCTTGATTACCAATATTCCCTCCAGCCCTTGGCACAAAAATTCCTGCATTGGAGGTACTAGAAATTCATTTCTTAGGGCTAAGGTCTTGTCTGTGTGCCCCCCACGCCCCTTTGCATGGAGCTGTCCTTGAGAGGTATGAACTAGTTCGTCAGATCACTTTCTACGGTGACAGCTGTCTTGACTAGGGACAGGAAGGAGGGGAGGGAGAGAGCCTGTGGAACCCCTGGACATCTAGGTCGGACAGGGCTGGGCAGTGTCCTCATAAGCCAATTCTGATGTGAGGAAGGGGGGTTGTTGTAGAAAAAGGGAATGGAAACCAAGGTTTTGCTTCTCCTGAGGAAATCTGATACACTAAACTGTTCAGCCAGGAGAGGGTTTATGCTGAGACAAAAGAATCCTTAATTTGAGAATCTTGGCAGGGTTACGTTAAGTACAGGGCCTGCGCCTGTCCTACCTAAACTGTACTTTTAGCTCACTGAATGAACCCAGTTAGCCACTCAGACCCAACTTCACTCCCAACGGAAAATGGCAAGAGCACAAACTCTGCTAGAGTATAAGAAATCAATACACTTCCCCACAGGGCTGCTGCCTCTGGCCCCACCACGGCTGGATTCCCCTGACTCAAGGCTCCTGAAATGAGAGAACACGCTGGAACCCTGCGGAAGGCGGCTTCCAGGGCGAGCGCCCGAGGCCCGTCATGTCTGTTTACGCTTCCTAGGGCCCTGGGCCGCCAGGGCCCACATTCCACACTGGAGGATGAGGGCGCGCTGGGCATGCACAGGTCTTGGGGTGGGGAGTGGGGGCTCCGAGAGAGGGAAGGGGCAGCAATCTTTAAGCCCAGGGGACCAAGGAGAGGGGCGCACGCGGGCGGTAGGCGCACAGAGGCCGAGGGAGGGGACTTGGGGGAAGAAACTACTGGGTGACCTGGGCACTCTGGCACAGGAGAGCTGGGGACTGGGAGAGGCTGAGAAGCCGGAAAAGAGACAGGAAGCGGTGTGGGGAGGAGAGGCCGGGAATGGAGCAGTGTGGGGCAGCCGCGCGACCGGCCAAGGCGCCACTGGGAGCAGGCAGCGCTGTGCGGGAGGCCAGGAAGGGCGCTACGGCCCGGTCGGGGTCCCTCCCCAGGGCGGCCTGCGCCCTCCGCCCGCCGCGGCCTCCCGAGCCCGGCCTCCCGGCGCCCACGGCCTCACCGCGCCCACAGCCTCCTGCAGCAGCGCCCCGAGCCGGCTCAGCATGATGGCGCCCGGCCCGCTCTGGCTCCGGCTCCAGCTCCGACGTCGGCTCCCGGGCGGCAGCAGCCGCGGAGGTCCGCGCGCAGGGACGGCCGCGCGGAGCGGCGCAGCGCAGTGTGGCGAGGCGAGGGAGGCGGGGCCCGGCCCGCTCCGCCCCGGCTGGGCTTGGGGAGCTCTCCGGGGCTGGTCCCCGAAGCCCGGGCCGGGCCAGCTCACGGTGGGAAAGGAAGCCATCTCCCGGGAACGAGAGGGGCGCCTGGGCCGGGCTGCGGGCGCCGCAGCGGAGGAGCAGGTTCAGTCCGGTGGGACGCTTTAGGGAGCCGGGTGGCAGCGAGAGAGCAATCCTTCCTCTTTGAGGAAGGTGAGTGGGACCCGGCAGGTTGTTTCTTTCAGGAATGAAAAGCATTGTGAGTTCTGTAAGCCTGTCGACGGCCCCGCCGTCACCCGCTGTCCCTCGTAGAAGCCACGGGCAAAGTGCATCTGTGGAGCACGAACGCACGTGCGGCCTAATCGAGGTGGGCTGAGGACGAAGTGCATGCACCTGGAGCTCTGACCCTTAGTGCAAGAATGTAAAGTAGCTTACCGATGAGGTTTTACATGGATTGATTTCATGTTAAGGGGGTGATATATTATAGATAACTGTATTAATGTTAAAATTAATTTCACTTGTTGCTTGTTACTTTAAGTGGGTACAGAGCTGGGTCAGAGGTTCCGCAGGAAGTAACAAGTGGCCTACTTTGCCCTTATAGCTGCACCAAGGGAAGAAACAGAAGGTGGGTTTCTCCTGTGGACGTCACACCAGGAAAATGGCATCCCAGAACCCTTAAAAAGAGCAGGGGTTCCTGGAATGTCCCAAGCTAGGGCCTTAGGGATGCGCCTTCTACCTGCCAACTCTGCCCATTTAGAACCCATCCCCCGCTACAGTCTCCATTCCTCCAGAAATGGAAAGAGATTCTTTCTGAGGACCGGATATGGATATCTGTTTATTATGTATTTCTGCTGAGCACTGCTATCCTATGATGAGAGGGTTAGGCTTTGAGTCCCACCAGGGACCAGGATGGGGAGGTGGGAGTGGGGGTAGCCCCTGTCACAGAACGCTGGGACCTAGAGCTGTGAGGTCTGGGGCTTCACTGCCTCTGGTTTCCATTCCGCAGGAGCGATGAGACCCAGGAGACAGGGGTGTGCGGAGCTAGCTGTGTGCTGTGGAGAGCAACCTGCAGTCCAGACTGAGGCATGGGAGGGCCAGGGTTGGCTGAGCTGGTGTTTGGAGCTCAGTTCTCCTATGCTGCTTGGGAAAAAATAGATATTTCCTAACAGTTCATCTGCAAGTGGGTCTCTGGTGAGGAGGCTGTTAGGCAAAAATGTATGCAAAGGGAAGAAAACCAGCCTGGCTTGTGCATCCAGAAGCAGCCTGGAGAGTTAGAGACTTCAGCCCAGTCTGCACTGTTGTTTGCTGAGCTCATTTCCTCTTGGGCAAAGGAAGCAACTGGAGGCATTAAATCTGTTTTTCTTTCTCAACGTGTGTCAAAGGACTCTGGGGTATAATGGAAGTGTATCAGCTATCCATAGCCTTTTATTTGGCTTACTTTTTAGATTTTTTCAAAAAAGATTTTTATTTATTCATTTTTTAGAGAGAAGAGAAGGGAGAGAGAAAGAGAATGAGAAACATCAATATGTGGTTGGCTGCCTCTGGCCTGAAACCCAGGCATGTGCCCTGATCGGGAATCGAACCGAGACCCCTTGGTTCATAGGCCAACACTGAGCCACACTGGCCAGGGCAGATTTTGTTTTTAAAGTTCTGATGAGAGTCATTGGACACTTTTATATGTGTTATATACCAAAAGTGTTAAGAGTAATTGATGTATTTAAAGTCTGCTATCAGGTTAGTTCATTTGGGGAAGACCTTTGAATAAGCCTCTCTTCTTGTCAGCCTAAATGAAGGTGGGAAGCTACTGCAGGGCAGACAGTTCTAAATGAACAAGTCACTAAGCCCCAGATTCAAGGAGAAGGGACCTAGATGCTGCCCTCAACAGGAAGCATGTGAACGGATTGGCATGCACTTTTAAATCACCACAATTTTGTAACTACTTACCTGTGTGGATCTGGATTTTCTCAGTACTGTGCAACCAAATACAATAATAAATTTGAGCTTCCACTTGACAAAAGGGCAACCCCTGACTTAAATGTTATATTCATCAAAGCTTACATTTATTCATCATAGCTTCTTTGTTGTCATTGATTTTCATAATAAATAATTAACTCTAAAATTCAACTTACAAATATATTCCAAATAGTAGTAGTAAGATCTTTTTTTTTTTTTTTAAAGTTGCTACTAAAATGGTTTGGAAGCCACTGGACTAAATAAGCACGAGTGTTCTGCATATGTTTGTGTGTGTACATATGTATACATGTGTGTGTGTGTACATATGTATTTTTAGGGAAGAGGCACTGAGAGACTCTAAGCTTTTGTTTAGGGATGGAGCTGCATGAGTTGCTCTGAATCTCATGAACTTAAATTCCTTTAGGACTTTCTATCTAATTAGCCCCACCACAAGCATTTCCCTGTGAACTCTAATTAGACTGCCTCAGTGTGCTTAATTCTCAGTAGTCTTAGGAGCTGGGTGCATACAGTGGTGCTGCCCTCCTACACTGGTGTATATGTTGTGCCGCTACAGGTGAAGGAAACCCTCCCCACATTCACAGATGCCTCATTGAGGTGCATGTGCGGAGACCATTCCTCTCTCTCTGCCTCTCAGTTTGAGAGGCAGTTGTCTATATAGGCAAAGTCCAGGGTTAGCAGTCAAGAAACTCAGATGTTTGGCTCTGCTCTCTACTCAGTTGCATGTCCCTATCATAATTTTTCTCCTTCGCTAAATGGATTAAAACGATTTGTGCTGTTGCCCTCACAGGTTTGTTGAGATGATAAAACAATGTTGTGAATGTAGAAGAACAATAGCACTTTGAAATCATCATTCACATTAGAATGATTCTTATCCATTTTGCTTTTGTTTCAGCTCAAGGGGCTAGAAACATCCTGGGGTGGGAGACTAGATTCAGGTCCCAGCTCTAGTCAATCTTAGGTTCACACTGGGGCCCTCTCCAGCTCACCTGATCCTTCTGACCAAATACGCCTCTTCATGCACCCACAGCTAGGCTCAGTTCCAGCCAGGTGAGGCCAGCCTATCAACCCATGAGTACCCACACAGAAGTCCTCCCTCTGATCTTTCAATCAAATCTTCACCCCTCCACCCACTTTAACACCCAGTTCCATGTCTGTTTCCCCTGGAACACTTTGCCAAGTCAACCAAGACCAAATTGCCCTTCTCTTTCGGCCTCCATTTGACCCTTGCTCCTGCTAAAAATCATCCATCCTTTCTCTATTCCTTAGCGTTCTCTGTCTGATCCTTGACAGTCAACTCTCTGTTGACCTTTGCTGTGTGTATGGTCTCCACATTGAACTGTCAGTATCTTAGGCGCTGGAAGGCACAGTCCTGTCAGCTGTTGATGAGCTTGCCAGCCAGGTGGCCATTTAGGACCTGGAGAGCAGTCTTTCCTCCTAGTTGGCTTTTCCCCCTTCACCAACACACAGCCCCTGAAGGAATGTGGCAGGTGGGACCAGCCTGCTTTTGTGGCCCAGGGTGTGTATCATATCTGCCCCTCCAGCCCTATATACCCCCATGCAAACCTTTGCTCTGGTGATTTCCCTCAGCCTGGTGCTCCTGTCTCTCTCACCCTGGCGGCTAGTAAAGAACAAGTGAATTTGGGGACCCAATGCAACCTTTTAATTCCAAGCAGAGTTCCCCTCCCCCAGCATCTCACACACACACAGTGGAAAGAAATGCCAGCGTCTGGGCAGGAACAAAACCCAGACCTGGGCAAAAAAATATATATATATATAATTATATACACATATGTATTTGTAGAGAAGAAAAGCTGGGAATATGATTAGGTAGGGCCGAGAGTTGGGTGAGGAAAGCAGCTGGGGGTGCCCCAATAAATTACATTCTTTAAAGAGCGTGGTGGAGGATGCGTGGGTATGGTGGGACCAGGGGGCCAGGACACCCAGCCTGGCCTCTTGATCTCACCCGAGGGAGCCTGAGGGCGTGGCTCTGCCTAGAACCTGGGTGTCAGAAGGTAGGATTCTAGCTCACTTTGTCTGGAGGCTGATGGGGGGCTAAGGTTCAGTACAGGCAGCATCTCCACTCTAAGCCAAGGCTTCTGGGGAAGCCAAGGGGCTGAGCATGAGGCTTCAAAGCTTAGGATTTGCAAGGAGAGAATAGGGTAAGCTGGAAGGCAGGGTGGCTTCCCTGCCTGAGGCTGGGCTGAGCTCAACCTTGCTCTGGCTGGGTCAGGCCAGTGGCGGGAGGCCCAGGTGCAGGGGAAGCTGTCTGAGGTGAGTCGAGAGGAGTGCTGGGTAGACCCTGGGGGTCCCCGCCTGCCTACTGCTTCCCACCCTTACCCCCTCTTGCCAGGCTCAAGGGTGCTAGCCACACATTGGTCTAGATATTAACAGGCCTGACCATGAAGTGCTATGTTCATGTCTCCTCACTCACTGTTCTAGGGACCTCTCCATGGGGTGGGAACAGGGAGAGAATACAGACATTACCTCTGTGTGTGCTGGCGTCCAGCCTGGGTTTGCCCTGTGTGGTGAGGACCAGGGGTGAGGGGAGGCCCTGGCTCCTTATGGGAAAAACATCCATGTCCCACAGCCCAGCACTGAGGGTGAGGGGAGCCTGGGCTCCCCAGGACCTGGCACATGGGACCAGCCCCACCTCCGCCCACCTCCTTGCTCCCCCAGACATGATGCTTTAGGGTCTAGGGACCCAGATCCAGAGAGCAGCAGGGGTGGGGTCAATCACAAAGTGCGGGGGTGGTCAGAAAAGAGAAGCCTTCTTCTTGAGTTCATTCCGCTTCCACAGAGCCAGCTTGCTGAACTCTTCAGGAGACATGGCAAATACCCTGGAGAAGTCCTCGGCTGATAGGTGCCTCTGTAGGGGACACACCGAGGTCACTTAAGGAAAGGAGGACGGGGCTGGATTGAGGCAGTAAGGGGGTCTTCCCTGCCAGGTTGGGGAGGCTGCCCCCAGCCCCACGAGGCCTGGCGCCCCCCACCCCCCGTGCATTTCCCTGCCTACCTCCAGCCTCATCCGATCCACACCTGGAGGCAACTTGGTCCGCCCCTTGTTGGTCACCACCAGCATTTCATAGGGATAGATCTGAGGGTCAGGGAAGGGGGCAGTCTTCGGGTCACAGGGTTCCCTGTTGCTGTAACCCCTCAACTCCCTAGGCCCCCTCATCAGCCTGCAGGGGTCATTGGGTTCATGCCATGTTGCACCCCTTTCCCCAAGCTTCCCTGCTATCCCCCCATCAGCAACTTCAGGAGGACCCCTTAGCGCATTCACTTCTGGCTTCTCCGCAAGCTGGCCCCCCTCTTAGATGCTTCTGTCCCCTGCCCACCACCCCCTGGCTCTGCTGCTGCCCCTCACCTTCTGCTCCAGCACACAGGGCAGGGAGTTCCCCCGGTCCATCCTCCCACTCTGGCCCTCTCCGTTCTGGGGAGACCAAAGCCGCAGTGAGCCAGAGTGGGGCAGGGAGACCTCCCAGCCTTACCCTGGGCTTCTCATGTGCTCACCAGGCCACTCTGTGGCCCAGTGCCCCCTCCCCCAACACGGCTAGTTGCTGGTCCATGGCTTCTGGTGCTCCATGTGTTCCCCTCCAGAAAGCACTCACCTGCACACCTGCAGGGGAGAAGTCATAGTTCAGAGGCAGCTCTGAGGCCAGGAAGCCTGCAGACCTGCCAGCTTGGCCTCCCAGGCCTCCAGCCACATAGCCCAGTGACACAGCCCAGCCACAGACCCGGCTGCCCCAGGGGTCTGCTTGAGCCCCTCTCCCAGCTCCCCTGACCCTGCCTCTCACCTGGGCTTCCAGTCTCGCTCCCAGATGGGCTGAAGTCTGTGGACTGTAGCTAGAAAGGACATAAAAGGATCAGAAGGAAGCTGGCAAATTCCTCATCAGTCCCCTTCACTTCAAGGGTCTTCCCTCTCCCCCCAGTAACTCAGTCCCACAGGGGACGCCACACGCACAAGCTTCCTTCCCTTGCAGTCTGGGGCCCCTGGTCTGGGGCCTTACCCGGCTCAGGGTGGGCCTGCCATAGGCCGGAAGAGACGATGACTTAGATGTTCCAGCATGCAAGGCTAGAAGAGAGCAAGAGGCCCATCAGTCCCGCTGGCCTGACAGCCTTTTCTGAGAGGGCTCCCTCTCTCACCTTCCCCGCCAAGGGCAGGGCAGTGAAGGGGAGACCCATGGGAACTTGGGGGACCTCTGTTGGCTTCCAGCTACTGCCCACAACCTTTGACAAATGACTTCATGCTGGTGCCTTTCAAATATCTCTAATGCCTTCCCTCTCTCTAACAGAAGTGCACCAAAAACTCAGTTGGGCTGAATACCTGCTTGTTAAAATCCATAGTTAGCCAGCTACAGTCAGATGATGAGGCTTGCCATCGTAAGATAAACCTCTGGGATACAAAAAGAAATCTGATATCTTGTGAGAACAATCAAATTTTACCATTTTATCACGAGTGAATTTAGTAACCAAATCTTACACACTTGACGTTATAATTTAGCAGCAACAATTTTCTCAGCACTCAGCTGCTAGCTTGAACCGGCTGTCAACACACACCACGTTTGTCGGCTCAGATGTCACTTTCTACTTGCACATTGAATAACATCACTTAACTTTCAAGTGCTGCAGGTTATAATTCAAGAAAATGGGTTTTCAGTAATAGGTTTCCCTAGAAAAACTTTGTTCCTAAGATTCTTAGTTTGGGCAGATCTCAGAACTCCTTCATCTCCGGTTACTAGAAGTTGTTGGCATTCTACAGCAATCATTTTGACTAGATTTTTTGTTTAAATGTTTAGCCTTGACAGACTCAAAACTATAAGGAACTGTCTTTTTACAACATTCTTATAAAATCTGTTACTTGGAAGTTTTGGGTGAGAACAAAATGTGTTTTGGGGAACTTGTTTTTTATTTGTCCCTTAATACTTAATTTTTAGGATACTTAATACTTACTTTTGTGTAGAAAACTATCTGCTTTCTCAATCATCATTCATTATTGGAGCATTTTACTTTTGTAATAAATGTACATTTCTACTTCAACTGACTGATAAAATTTCAATACACAAGGCACATGAAAAGGTTTTCACTCCAAATTACTTGTATATGCTTGCTTATTTATGTTTGAAAGTGACCAGTCAATGTCACCATTAAGTCAGAATGACACGCCCACCCATAATTCTGAAATTGTTAAGGTGGATTACTTGCGACAGGATCCCACACAATCCTGTGATCTTTGATCACATACATGTTCAGAGTGCCAACATGATGATGGCAGAGACATTTGCCTATTCAATTTTGCAAGGCTGAATGGAAGTTAATTTTGACTGAAGGCAAAGTCTACTGGAACCCAGAGACTCAGTTCAGCCTTCGGAGCATCTGTCTCATCCTTCAGGCCTTAACTCTTTATTCCACATTCTCTAAAAAGGCCTCTGTTATCTCTTCCCACCCATCCTAAAATGCTGTCCTGGTCCTCTGGTGACCCTGTGGATATCCTGGCCACGTAGCATTCCCTGAATCCCCCTCCCAGGGCCCTCACCTCCACCGCACAGTAGGCAGCCCCTTAAGGCTCTCCTACCCTGGGCCACACCTGCTTCACCCTGACATTTGAAGCCTAGGTATCCCACTGTGTGGTCACAGTGCCTTTCTTTGTTTACAGCCTCCTCCAGCCTCACTCCCTGTGCATCTGCTTGTTAGTATCATTGGACCCTCTGGAATCCTGCTCCCTGATGTTCCTTGTTCTTCAGCCTGTGCTTGGGTACAAAGCTGCTTTCACCAGCACTCAGCAGCTGCCCTGGCCCCTCATTCCACAGCACCCAGCTCAGAAATCTCTTCCTGGATCAGCCATGGCCCACCTTGTGGGCAGCCTGTGGAGGTGGAGCCCATAGCACATAGATTATCATCACTACAGAGGCAGCTCCCTTCCTTGCAGTAGCTATTCTAAACCTTCCCGAATTTCAGCAAGCCTCACCCTTCTTTCATTCAGCAGACTATGCCACTTCTAAGGTGGCCTGCTCCCAGATCAAGACCCCAACCCTTTCCAGGCCAGCTCCACACCCCAAGGCTGGGTCCCTCCCTGACCTCCTCCGAACCAACCCTCCATGGGCCCTTAACGTGCATGGTCTCCAGGGGACGTCCCTGCCCTCTCTGCTCTCTGCAGTTGCCTCTTGCTCATGGCCTTGCTCCTGCCTGTCATTGGTTGGTCTGCCTGAGGCCTGCCTTACCCCTCATGCTCCCACTCAGTCAAACTCACACTTCCAACCCAATTTGTCCAGGATCTGACTCTCTACCTTCCCTCTCACCTGCCTTTCTCATGACTTCAGTTCTAGGTTTGCCATCAGCCAGCACCCAAGACAAAACCCCAACTCACCTCTCCCTCGCTCACCCGACCCGGTCAGCATGGAGTCCAGCTGATTCAATCTCCTCTATACTTCTAAAACCCATTCCCTCTTCTCTGGACTTGTGTATGTATTCTAGCCCTTGCCCAGACTGCTGCAAAATGCAGTAGATGATCTCCAAAGATGTCCTGCAACACTCTCCCCAGTGCCTTTGTGCAGTTCCTGCCACAGGGAAGTGGGATCTCTCCCCCTCCCCTGAGTTGGGGCTGCCAGTGAGCTGCTCAGACCAGAACACAGTGGAAGTGAGGCTGTATGGTTTCCCAGACTAGACTTTTAGCGGACTTTCCAGTTCTGGGCTCCAGGTCTCCTGTCTCCTTTCTGGCTGACTTACTCTGAAGTCCCCACTGGACTCTGGTGGTTCATGGCATGGTGTCCAAAGCGCTGGCTGCCCCATCTCTCCGGCTTCAATCTCGCCACTATGTGGCACACTCTCCACTACCAGATTTCCTGTTTCTGGCCTTTGTTCCCACTGTCCCCAGCACCTGCAATGCCCTTCTCCCTCACTCCCTTTGTCTCATTCTTTAATACTCAACACGCCTGACCCCCCAACCTCAGTCCCTGTCAGTGTGCCTGTGCACATCTAACTGGATCACATTACCCACATTGCACTGCACTAAAACTCCCGCTTCTGTGTCAGTCTTCCAGATGACTGGAAGCCACTGAAGGACAAGACTATTTTTTACACTCTTTATAATCCCAGGTGCCTAGCATGTGGTAGACACTCAAAAGATGTTTGTTAAATTCAACAAAAATTGGCTAATTCTGCTTTAGCTGATACTATCTTTTATCATCTAGCCTGGTCCCATGACTGGAATTGTTGCCTTACGGAGATCGCGAGCACCTTGAACCAGCGACTGAATTTTCTGTCTCTCACGCCCGCAGTAGCACAGTGCCAGTGGAGGACAGACAGACTCAATAGACTGTTTGCTTATGGCCTCAGGGTCTGGCCAGGCGAGTCAAGCTCCCTGTGTGGCACTCACAGGTATGAAAGGGTGTCCGGTCGGGCAGGGAACGGGTTTTCCTTCGAATAGGCAATGACTTTTCCATCTCTTCTTTCAAGATCATCTTTCCCAAGTTGGAAGTAACCTGGGGGGGGAGAAAGGGAAATGGATCCAAGCCTGTGATAATCATTTCTTGTCTCCAAAAGGTTCAGAGTTGGGCATATTGCAGGCAGGAGTGGGGAGAAATTTCCCCAGTAGCTGGGCTATGCCCAGGAACCTATGGAGCCTGTCATTCTGATCTGATGTACTGTCATACTGGGTTTGGTCATCCTTGGGAGCAAGGGGTCAGAGCCACTCAGTATAACCCTACCCCAGTGGCTTCCTGTCCCAAGTCATGGTGCCCAGAGCACAAGCCCATGTCACCATCAATGACTTTTGCATGATGCCCAACACCTTCTCTCCTCCCTGGGAGCCCAGCAGCCTGCTCTCTCCCTTCTCCTCTTCCCAGCCTGTGGAAGCCTGGCACTGATGGGACCACCCTTCCTGTGCTTTTGACCCTAATATTAACTAGCATTCCCCAGGAGTAGCATGAGGCCTAGGGCCCCCTCCACAGCAGCAGCTGAAGTCCTGGGAAGATAGGGGGATCCTCACATGCTCTGCCAGGGTACTCTCCAGGCATAGAGCCATTTGGAACAGAAGACCATGCAACCAGAACTTTCGCCCCAAGAAGACCCAGGGAGGCTGGGTTGGGCTACAAGATGCTACCTTGCTGAGTTCCTCTCTCTGACGCTCCCTGAGAGCCTTCATCTGTTCCCCGGAATCATCATCTTCCTCCTCCTCCTCCTCCTCTTCCACCCCTCTCCGAGATGCTTTCCGCTTCCTCCATTCTGTTTCTGAGAAACACAGGCAAAAGCAAGCACATCAACCAACTATGTGCTAGGCGAGTATTTACCAGGTGCTGGTTGTTGGCAAACACTACAGATCATTATTCTTTTTTTAAATGAAACGAAATGAAATAAAGTAATAATTGCTTTGCAGTGGGGCTGGATAGGCAACACATACTCCCATGACTTAAATTCACTGGGAACCAAGACCTTGTCTCATCTCTCTTCCTTTCCCAGGGCTCCTACCACTGGGCCTGGGACACAGCAGAAATGTGACAGATGTCTGCTGAATAGTCAAGTAAATGGGTGAGAGTGATTAATGAATAGCGTTAGGGCGCTGACACCAGAAGTTATAGGAATGGGTGAGAAAGAGCCTGCAGGGTTCACGGAGGACATAGGGTGGGAGTGGGGTGTGGGTGGGCTCATAGGGCATCCACAGGGGGCTCCGAGGCAGTGGCCTGGCCTTCCTTTCCCCTCCCCCACAGCTTTTCTTACCCACAACTGCCAGTGATGGGGGGCATGGCCAATAGTCGGTTTCAATCTTGGCTGGCTGGTTGGGGTCAGGGGGCTGGGCTGCAGGGAACTTGGACGACTCGATGATAAAGTCCTCGATCAGATGCTTGCTCTGAGGGCTGCCTCCTGTAGACTCTGCAGGTGGAGGTCAGGATCAGCCCCTCACCTCTCCCGGTTTACACCCATGAGATCATGGGTGTCAAAGCAAGACACAAGGAGAGCACAGAGCACAGAGCATGGTGGTGTGCTGATGCGGACAGTTCTCCTCCCACTCCCAGCCCTTGGTGCAGTCTCCCAGCAGGCAGGTCAGGTCAGCCAGGGACCTCACCTCTCTGCTTGTAGATGGGTGGCTTCTTGTAGATGTTGGAATCTGGGCGGGTGGTCTCTGTAGGGAACAAAAGCAGATGAGAAGAAGCATGTGTTGATGGTGGGGGAGGCTGGGCCAGTGACGCAAATGGAGACAAGTGGAATGTGAGAAGACAGAAAATTCAGGGGCTTCTGCCCGGATCCCAGACAAAACCAGAGTTCCTGGAACTGTCCCTTAGAGGGTTGGGAGTTTTTGCATTTTTCTGGTTGGGTGAGAGGGAAATGAGACAGCTTCTACCCTCTTTGGGAGCTCTGCCTGGGGTCTGGCATCAGGGGTTCTGGCCAGTTCTGTGGGGGATTGAGAGCAAGGGGCTTTTTCCTGGAGGGAAACAGGGATCCTGGGAAAAGGATACAACCAGGCTGACAGTAAAACCTACCAGGATGGTGGAAATGGGGCAGGCTGGTTCGGGGGGTCCCAGTGGTTCTTGGGGCTGAAACCTGAGAGATGGTTCCAGGGGACCGGGTCCCTGCCCACACCTGCAGAGCAGAAGTGAGGTTTACTACAGCCCTCAGGTTCCCAACTCTACCCCATCCAACCCATGTAGACGCAACTTTATCTTTCTCTACCACCTCTGTCCTCCCACCTAGCATCCCACAAATACCCAACCCCGGGGCAGAGGAAGGTATCCAAGGACTCAACCTGCTGATGGTGCTTGACCCAGGGACAAAAGGTTACTTGAAGTCCTGGGTCAGATAGATAGGTAAACAGAGCTGGCCAGTGGCAGGATGGGAGCCAATGACTCTGTCATACCCTGTCTGGGTGCCTATGGTGGAGGGGTTGGGCCTGTCAGAGCAGGGTTGTGTGTGGTACTCACCTCTGGGGATGGTGGGGGGGATGTGGATTTGGGTGACAGTGAGCGCTGCGAAGGAGAGGAGTTGGTCAGAGTCGCGGGGTGGGATTAAATCCTTGTCCCTAGAAGCCCCAGAGGGGCCACTTCATCCCCCACCCAACTCTGCACCCTTGCCCAGCCAATGTCTGGGCAACTTCTTCTCAATTGATCCTCCCAGTCCCCAGCACTGGCCCTTGATCCTTCTCCTTCCTACTACTCTCCTAAGCAGAGCCCTCAGTCTGTCCCTAGGATGCACCAAGAAGCCACAGATCCTGGAGCAGTGTGCTTGTGCACTGAGGGCCAGACCCACAAGCATTCAGGATGGAGCCTGGGCTCCTGGCTGGTATTTAAGTGTTTCCCAGCCTGGCCCCATCTCTGCTCAGCCATGATACGACCCCTTTCTCAAACACCATTTACAAGGCACCTGGCACACGTGCTTTATCTTGCACACTTGACTCCCTGGTGAGTGAATGGGAAAAGGGATCACCTCTATTTTACAGGAGGGGACACAGAGACTGCACTGTCACACCAGTCACTCAGCTAGGACTTTCAGCCTCTGAGTTCGGTGCTCCTGGGCGATTTCCACGAATCTGCTCTCTTTATGCCCACTCCCACCCTCCTCCTGCCTGACCTTTGGTATCTGCCTCTGCCATCGGAACGCAGCCTCCTCCTCCCCCATGGAGATCTCCAGCCCATCTCCACCTGTGCTCCACAAATACTCTGCTACCACTGGTCCATTCCTGTGCTCAGTTCCCCTTCTTGTCTTGGAGTCTGGCCCCAGGAAAGAAAGAATATAGGGGTCCTGCCACCCACCTAGAGTGACTGGGGGAACCGTTCCCCCATGCCCGGTCGAAGAGGAACCTTTCCCCCACTTACCTCCCGACTTCTGGGTAGCTCCACATGTTCCAGGAGAGAATAGGTAAAGTGGGGCTCGTAGATCATGAGGTCAGGTCGCTCGATATCCAGGATGGCCTTGTCCTTGGGGATGGCAGCCAAGTCCTTGTACCCTAGCACCTGATTATCCATCTTGGCCTGAAGGGAAATGGTGGCGATGAAACAGCTGTGACCATAGGCTCCCCTGGGATCCTGGCCTTACAAACCAGACTTGCAATTCATTAGGAAGGAAATAGCCTTTTCAATATCAGCTCCAAAGTTAATAGTTCCATCGTGTAATTTTAAAGATTTAGAGACTTGCTTTAAAAAATGTAGTCCTTCACCTAGTACTCTGGGTGGGGAAAGCTGCTCTGAATTTGGGGGTCCTCTCTGCCCAACAGTCCTGGCAGAACCACTATCAGGGAGGCTGAGTGAAGCCACCCAGCATGGAGCCTGGCCCAGCCCTTCCCTCCTCCTGGCCTCCAGGTGCTGGTGGCCAAGAGATACTCACCACAATGCTGGAGGGAGAGCCCGGAACACTGGAGTCTCGGGAGGAGCTGACGCTCCCAGGGGAGGTAAGTGGTGGCTGGGGAGAGCGAGAAGGCGGGCATGGGAATGTGCGTGCGGGCGAGGGCCGCTCCAAAGGCGCAGGATCGGCCCAGGAGGGTGGGCCAGGGCAGGGAGGGCTTCCTAGGCCTCTGGGACCCCAGGGTGCGGCGCTGCGGGTAACCACCAGGTGGCACCATGGACCCCGACCTGACCCTCGGCTGGAAACCTGGCTCCACCCACCCGAGCCCCAGGCCCCCACTGCCCAGTCGCACCTTCTGCAGCCGGTCCATGCAGTAGGGAGATGGCCCGGCAGGTCACTTGCAAATCCCTGTACACGACGGGGAACGACAGGGCGTCAAGCTTGGCCTGGCGCCTGGGCGCTGCGCGCTTGTGGCCGGGGGGAGGGCAGAAAGGGCGTCCCACTGGGCTGTAGCGTCCTCATCCCTCGGTGGCTCTCCAGGCTGCTAGACGAGTGCAGGGCCTGGAAGGGGAGGGAGAACGTGCCAGCCAGGCTGTGGAGTGGGGATCTCTGCGGGCTGGGACTGGGGCCTGGGCCTGCCAGCCCGTCGCGTTGGGCCTAGGCCCCCAGAGCAGGGCGGAAGGGCGCTGGGCTCAGGCTTCCACTTGCTCAGCCCAGGCAAAGCCAGCGCGCCTGGGGCCCTAGAGGCGAGGCGGGAAAGTGGAGGGCTGCACTTTGTTTTTGAGCCATTGTTCTTTGGCTAGAAAGGAAATGACGGCAGGGGTCAGCCATCCTGGTACAGCTGCTTCCTCACACCTGCCCTCCCCTGCAGCTGCAGGCCAACTTCAGACCCAGGTGCCCACTCCCCTCTGCCGTGCGCTGTTTCTTGGCTCTGTGCTGGCCCCTCGTCCCGTGGCCCCTCCATCTGCTGTCCGCTGTGCCACTAGCTCTCATACCCCAGGAAGGGTGGACACAGAGGAGCTTGGTAATGCCTGTGCCGTGGGCACAGGGAAGAGAAGACAGGGTACCAAGCAGACTTAGAGTGGAGTTGTCAGGTCATTGGCTGAAGGCTGCCACTGTCCCCAGATCTGCCGCTGGTTCCAACCACTGTGGAAAGGGGACAGGAGGGTGGAGGGAACCCACATGCCTCTGTGCCTATCTCTGTATAGCAGGCAGACAGAATCACTTTCAGAGTAAAGCACTCATCCCAGCTGCCCGCAGCCTTCTCAGATGGCCATGCTGAGGCTGCCCTCTGAAGTGCTCCTTCCCTCCAGACCAGCACTCCTCAGTCCAGCAGGAAGACATCCTGGTGGGCACTGCTCTCCCTTGGTTTCTAGGAAGGAGCTCCCTGCAGTTACAGACTATGTCTTCTCCTTGCTCAGTGATTCCCTTAGCAATGTTCCTCCCAACATGGGTACTGGTAATAACCATCAATGACTGCCTGGCTGTTTCTGGTGTAATGGTGGCCATGGGATTGTCTTTCTGTCTGCTGGCAATAAGCCACAGTGAAGAGAACTGATGGCTACAGAGGTCCAGGGAAGAGGCAGCATAATGTGGTGGTTAAGAGCATAAACTCAGCTGGACCTGAAAGAGCCTGAGGGTGAGTACAAAACTTTGCTATTCAGAAGCTGTGTGACCTTGGGCAAGTTACTCACCTTCCCTGTGCCTCATGTGTCTCATGTGTCTCATCTGTAAAATGGAGGATGGTGTCATAGTGTTGCTCTGAGTATCAGATAAATTATAACACGTGAAATACTCAAAACATGAATTCTATGTAGAGTGATAGTTATTATTATTTCTCTCTGTTACTGAAAACAGAGCACCAAGGAGCCACTCTCATTGGCCAGGATGGCAACAGGCAGAAGTTCTTACACTGAGCACACCAAAAGCTAGAAAGATGAATGGATAGGGCCCTGAGCATACCAAAAACAAGGTTGTGCAGCACCTAAATTAAACCTATTTCCTTTTGCACCAGCACCTGCCTCATGAGTTTGGCTTTTGTGGTAGCAGGCAGCCGAACCTCCATTTTGTTCGGTTATATCTCCACAAGGACTAGTGAACTTAGATTTTTTTTCCTGTAGCCATTCTTTGCAGCTCAGGGTCGTGAAAGACTGAGGTCATCGCAGCTCCCAATCTTATCACTTGTTTCTTTATACCAGGTCATTTTTCTGCCTGCTCTCTCCACCACCAAAACCACCTACTTGCAGCACAAGCAGCCCTCACTCCCCCACTTCCCCACTTTAACAGATGCCCCTTCACCGTTCCCCATCCACCTCCTTGTCTTCCAGGTCCCACCCACCCTTCAGTCAGCCCTAAAGCCTCCTCTGCTGGGAGGCCTCCCTAACCATTCTAGTACTCAGCCTTCTCTGAATTCCAAGGAACTTAAAAGGAAAACCATGTAACTTAGACCTTGACTTTATGTTACCTGACACGGGAACACATTTTTATATTTATTCATTTATTTTGCTAACTAGAATGGCTGCTAATTTGGGGAGGGCAAAACAACAAATAATAGCTATCATGTTTTGCATGCTCACACTAGGTACTTTGATATGCCCTATACACAGGTAATTTTGTTCCATCCCCCAACAACACTATAAGGTAGACCCATTTTGCATATGAGGAAGCTGAGGCTATGGTTAAAACTTGCCCAGTGTCATGGAGCTAAAAATGACCATATTTCAGGCATTGGCGTGATTCTGAGTGCCTACCTAGCATGGTGTCAGGTAGGTCAAAAGAATGGACTAGTTAGTATCTGCTGAATTTCTCAAGTCTTTTTGGAATTCTCGAGCCAGAGCTTCTCTAAGACAAGACTCTGGCCATCAGAGTCACATCAAGTGTTTGGTGCCCATGGGAAGACTCCATTCCACAGCTTCATTTTTTTCCTGCTTTCTTAGCTTACTTGATAATGCTTTTAACTAGGTGTCTGAGGACCAGAATAAATTTTAGTACGTATTCAAGGAACTGTTAGCTCCCTTTCACTCCACTCTAATCTTTTTTTTTTTTTTTAAAGAGTTTATTTATTATTTTTAGAGAGAGGGGAAGGAAGAGAGGCAGAGAGGGAGAGAGACATAAATGTGTGGTTGCCTTTCACCTGCCTCCAGCTACAGACCTGGCTGGAGACCTGGCTTGCAACCCGATTATGTTCCCTGGCTGGGGAATCGAACCAGTGACCTTTGGGTTCGCAGGCCCAGCACCTTATCTATCCACGGTGCTACCAGCTAGGTCCACTCTAATCTTTAACAGCTATTGTCAGACTAGCTATACATTTGGTTTAGCCCTAAAGGCACTTATTCACCCATTAGTCCACCCATCCACCCACCTATCCATTTATCCATCCACTTATCTATCCATCCACCTATCCACCAACACATCCATCCATCTATCCATCCATCCATCCACCCATCCATTTACCATCCCCCTCAGTCGTGTGCTGTTTTATCCATCTGTTTACCACATACTTTCTCAGCACCTATTCTGCAATGAATACAGAGCTGCCCTCTGTGACAAGACTTTTGGAGAACATGAAGTGAGTCAAAGAAGCTAGTTGCCCCTCCAGAAATGAGATGTGTATATAGATAACTCCTATGTGAAGTAGAAAATTACATATGCCAGGTAAGATAAGGGGCTGTGAGAGGTCACAGGAGAAGATCATTCCCTCTGGGGTGTCACAAGTGTAAAATTAAAGAGATTTATTCAAGGAGGAGGAGGTAAGATAGGCCTTGAAAGGTGCCCTGTTTTGAGATTATGTAGAAATTGAAAGAGGGATTCTTGAAAGAGAAGGCAGCAGGAGTGAAAGTGGGTCTGTCTGCATAGGAGCACGCATGGCTGAACTGCAGAGCTCATGAGGTTGAGGTATGTTTGGGGCAGGGTGGTGGGGGCTAGACTTCAAAAGCCTTGAATCCACACTGCAGGATTTACTGTAGATTGTGTTCTGTGGGCAACAGGGACCATGGATATGCTTAGAAACTTGTTTTAAACAAAGGAGTAACAGATCCAAGCAGTGCTTTGGGAAAATGAATCCGGCTGTAGCCTGGGAGATGCATCGGACAAAAAGAGGCTGTCCAGAGAGACTAGCCAGGAAGCTATGACAGCAGACCAGGCAGAGTGACTATGAAGGTCTTGCTGACTTTTTCTCTAAAAAAGTAATTCCAGATGCGACCTGGGAGGAGATTGGTGCAGCTCCACCTACTCCTCTGCCATCTTGCCGGATCTCTGATTGTGAAGGTCTGGACCTGGACATGGAGCCAAAGAGGGGAGATAGCCTGCAAGCAAGATGTGCAAAATAGGACTTGATCTGGAGAGCCTGAGAGACAGGAGAAGGGGAAACAGTGAGCTCACTTTTGCTGTGTTGGGGTAGAGGTGGGTGCAGTAGATGAATAGGTGGGAGTGTCAGGGAGAACAGGAGGTTGAGGAGAAGCAGGCCAGAAATAGATTTTGGAGCTTTGAGCTAGAGGTGGTGGTCTGCACATGAGCTCTGCCAAGGGAGAAAGGAGGTAAAAAATGTCCTCTGGGAAATACCCAGGGAACTCGAAGGGTAGTCAGAGACAGCATGAATTGGGGGAGGAGACTAAGACAGCCAGCTCGTTGAAGGGCAGAAAGTGTGTCTAGTGATTCCTTATGTTTTCAGCACAGGGCCTGACACACAGAAAGTGTGCAACCAAGATGAGAGAAAGGATGGGAGCAGGGAGGGAGGGGAGATGGAATGTCATCTCCGCAAGGAGTGACCGCCTGACCAGCACGGGTGTCAAGGCCTGGTGAAGCATCGCCAGAAGAATATGAAGCCTTCTTGTTGGGGATCCCAGGAGGGCAGGTGTGGCTAGGACCTACGGGGGTTGCTTCCTAGAAGTGCAACAGAAAGGCAGGATGGGGCTAGGAGGAGGAACTTTGAGGAGAGCAAGACTGGCTGAAGGTTTTTAAGGAAAGGAGAGACTTGATCATGTTTGCAGGCAGAGATGGTGGCTGCAGGAGCCAGGTTCCAGCAGGGTGGAAAGATAGGTCCATGCCCAGGTGGAGGATCAGCTTTGGACAGGAAACACTTCCCTGAAAGGAGAGGACGAAGGAAGAAGCAGAGTAACCACATACAGCAGCATTTAGAGGGGCCAGTCCCAATCTGGGGGCTTTTATTAAAAGTGAGAAATTAAAAATGTTTTAAATAAAGTAAAATCCCTGACCAGCATGGCTCAGTTGGTTGGCCGTATCTGGAAGGCAGAATGTTGCCAGTTTGATCCCGGCGGGCGCCTACCAGAGGCAGCCAATCAATGTGCCTCTTACACCAGGGCGTCTCTCCCTCTCTTGCTCCCTCCTTTCCCCTCTCTCCAAAAATAAATAAATAAATAAATAAATAAATAAATAAATAAATTTTTAAGTGAGAGATAAGGTCCTATGCAGATCTCACAGGCCAGTTAGGCCGAGGTTAAAGAGAGCAGAGGTTTGCAAGGGTCCCAGTGGGGAGTGTGGGGTGCTGAGCAAGCAGGGGAGCACAGAGCTTCCGGTCTCCTGGAGGCTGAGGCTGCACCTGGGTGGGCCCAGCGCCCTCCCACTGAACAACCATTTGAGGGGACACAGAATGGGGCAATGGCTGTCCAAAGATGGTAACTGCACAGGCAAGGATCAAAGAGTCCAAGATAATCTGTGTCCCAGGGACACGTGGTCAGGCTGAGACCCATACTCACACATGTACACTGTCCTTCAGGCACAGCCATTCAGAAACAGGGTTCAAAATAATGATGTCTCTGCTCTGTCTCCCCAGTCCCCTCTTATCCACAGCTGTCCACGGCCCCCTGCCTATCCCCTGTGCTGGGCATCGCCCCTCAGCCTTGGGGTTCCTCCCTTGCCCTGAGTCACAACCCTCCAGGACCCTCACACCAGTGCCCACAGGTGTGTTAGAAAGCACACTGGTAACTTGTTAATATTTTATCCTTTGAGGGGGATTAGTTTTTTTTAATTTTTATTCTATTTTATTTTTTTTTAAAGATTTTATTTTAATTATTTTTAGAAAGAGGGGAAGAGAGAGAGGCAGAGAGGGAGAGAGAGATCAATGTATGGTTGCTTTTCACCTGCCTCCAGCCACAGAACCTGACTGGTGACCTGGCTTACAATCTGGTTATGTGCCCTGGCTGGGGAATCGAACCAGTGACCTTTGGGTTCGCAGGCTGCTGCCTTATCCACTGTGCTACCAGCCAGGGCCGGGGTTAGTTTTTAATTTGGGTTAATTTTATGGTGTGAGATGTTACTGGTGAAATTTTAAACCAGGAGGGAAAATGTTTTGGGATAGAGGGGTGTGTGTCTCTGTGGGGGTAGAAAGAGAAGAGTGGGGAACAGGAGAGGGACTGGCTTCAGTCCAATCATACCACAAAGGCAACCGCTTACTTCACCATGTGTAGCCCCTCCCCCAAAACGACTTTCCTCCAAGTCCACACCCCCTCACACTCAGCCTCCTCCAGCCCCACTCTCTCCCACCAGGCACACCCCCTGCTTGTGTACTCCCTAGGTCCTGGCAACCTCTCCCGGAGGAGGCCACAAGGGCAGGCTGCAGCAGGAAGGTAGGGCAGGAGGGAAGGAAGGGACAGAACCTGGGAGGAAGGCAAGTCCAGGTAGCGGAAGGGACATCTCAGCCGCCTAGCTCTGATCAGACCCTGGAGGGCTCCTCATCCTTCCCAGTCAGCCCCACCCTCCCTGGACTGTGCTGCCTGCCTTATCTGAGCTACCAGCCAGCCCCACCTCACACTGCCCACCCCAATCTCCAGGGCAACGAGAGCCTCACAGCTCCCGGAAGGGGCGATAACACCTGCCCACCCAACCAGCTGGCTCTTGCTCCTGGTAGGGGCTGACCTGACTGGCTCTCTGAGCTCGCAGAAATGAAGGTCCAACTGGCAGAACCACAGCCTGGGTCCTCTGGCCCAGCCTCTGCTCCCATCCTAAACCAGCTGTGCACAAGTCACTGGGCCAGGGACTCTCCTTCCTGCATTCACATGAGACAGTGCCCTTCCCGCTTACAGATGAAGAAAACCTGGCTGAGAGGTCAGCTTGCCAGGGGCCACCAGATAGAAGCCAGGCACAAATTCCTACCCAGGTCAAAGTCAATGAGCACTCTTTTCAATGGTTCCCCTACAATCCCGCTTAAGCTGCGCTTGGAACCTTGTATTCCATGCATTAACCTCTCATAGTGGAGCCATTCAGAACCCTGATCACATGCTGGACAGTGGACAAGGAGTAGGGAGTCTGTGGGACTTGGGCTCTGAGCTGCTAGGCAGGGTCAAACTGAGGTGGCAACAGTAAATGAGTTATGAAATGAGAATAGCTGTCCAAGTGGGTTGGGGTCAGGGTGGGAAGGAACCTTGGCCTCCCCTGTTTCTCCAGTTTCATTCACAGTATGACTGAGGGCCCAGCTCTCCCCTAGCTCCATCTGCTTTCCTTTCTATTTTTCTTTACTTTCTCCATCCTTCCTCCCTCATGTGTTTCCCTTTCCCCCTCTCCAGCTCCTGGCCCCACCCCCACAGTTACTGTGGCAACAACTCAGTGCCAGAAATATAGGCAGGATCTGGCTAGGTCACCAGTGCCCAAAACAGCACCTCAACATGGAGAGGGGAAGGGCCCACGGGGCCTGCAGTGTCAGGAGGCCCAGGCCCTCTCTGGAGGTAGGGTCTGTGGGAAAGGGGCACTCATGCTCGCCCAGAAAGGACATGGGGTGAGCAGGAGAAGGCTCCTTGTTCTGGGTCCCTCAGAGCACCCCTCCCCTTTGCTATCCTGAGGTCTGTGCCTTTTCTAAAACTGGCAAAGCCCTCATTCTCTCCTCTTCCCTCCATGCCCGTCCCCCTACCTTTTTAAAGCCCTGTTCTAGCTGCTGGGACTAGGGTTGGGGTTCCTCTAATGCTAACACTCTCCAGCACCCTCCCACACTCTGGGAAACATCAAACAGGGGCGCAGACCCAGAATCTGGGACCTGGTCTGAGAACCCACCTGTTCAAGGCCCGTGTCCCCCACCCCCTGCTTCTGGTGATGTCAGGACTGGGCCCAGGCACCCCCTTCCTCCCCTCCTACCCCACACAGATATACAGCTGTTCGTCTGGTTTTTCTTAGCTCTCTCACTTGGGTTTCTGTATCCTCCTCTCTCTACATCCTCCTTCTGAGGAGTCCCTCTTTCTGTGGCCCCCAGACCCTCAGGCCTACTTGCTCCTCAGCACATTTCTGCTCTGGCCTCACTTTACAGTGGGTGGCGTGGATTGTGCTGTCATTTGTACAAGCTGGTTCGACAGGACTGGGGGAAATGCAAGGGTCTTGCACCCCAAATTCAGTTTTCTGAATTATGCACCACCCCTATTCTTGTCTTTACACACACACACACACATACACACACACACTCCAAAAGAAGAATTCCTACAGACCTGCATCCCCAGGTGGTCAGCCTGCCTAGAGAGGCTGGCAGCACTGAGATAAGATTCACACATGGGCCTGGAGGGGAGGGCAGAGCCCACACTGAAACAGTTGCAGAACTCAAGCACCTCTTGCTAGATCACACCCCTGCTTTCCCAGAGAGGCCCCCACAAAATGACACACTGTGCTGTGGACACCCACTTGCACCCACCCACCAATCCTCCCCTTCAGAGCCACTCAAACCACGTGCTAACATCCCTCCTCAAGCTATGCCTTTGTATAGCAACACACATATAGCCCCCCAACCTCTTCCTATTGCCTGGGGGTTTCCTGTGCTACCCCTCCCAAAGCACAGCTGCCTGCATCTCCCAGACCTGCCCCTGTTCCCCTGAATCCAGCACCTGGCAACAAAGCCCCCAGGTGCATGTACCTGGGAAAGGGCATATGGCCTGTTAGGCAGAGGCAGGGCCCTTAGCAGGGGCATCTCTGAGTCAGGGGAGCCTGTGCATCTGCTCAGCCCCCAGCCCCTTTGAGTCCATCAACAGCCAGCACCAGGAGACAACTGGGGTCAGGCCTACAGCCACGCCCTACCACCCAACCTTGCTCTGCATTTGGCCCTCACCCAGCCTGGTCAGCCAAGGGCTAGAATGGGCCTCCCCTGGGCCCTCACCCCAGAAGCACTCCCACCCCACCAATCAACAGCATTCAGGCCTCTGTGTGAACTGCTTCCCCCACCCAAATATCTGGTGTGGGGGCAGGAGGGGGGTGCTGGCCATCCCCTTCTCTCCCTTCCCTGTCACTCATCAAAGAGGGAACGGCTCCTCTGTTCACCCCGGGCCCCATCCCATTACTAGGACTTACTTCTGGCCCACACTGCTAGGTGAAGGGGTACTGGGGTGACAGCACAGAACACCCCAGCCCCTCTTCCTTAAATCAGAAGGTGGTTGGATCAGATCAAACTCAGCAACTGCCAGGGTCTGGCCCCAGGGCCCAGTCTCCCACTGAACAATGGGCTACAGCTGACCCTCCTCAGGGGCTCCTTGCCACCACCCAGACCCTCTTTCCCAGGCTGGTGTTGTGGCCCAAAGTGTCCACAGAGGGGAAAAGAGTGGGAGACCCTGCCACCTACCTGTTCCCAGACAGATACTCTGAGCACCAAAGCCGGGCAGGGACAGGCCCACAGGCCCAGATCCCAGGCTGCTTTTCCACGGAGCCTAGGTTGCAGGCATCTCCTCCAGGAACCCAGTCGTGCTTTCCCAGAGCACAAATAACAGGAAAAAGCTGGCTGGGGTGTGTGCGTGCGGGGGGGGGGGGGGGGGGGGGGGGGGGGGGGGGGGGGTACTGGAGAAGGAGGAGATCTACCCTTCTGGGCCCCCACCTCTCTAGCCCCCACCCTGCTCCTCCACAAGCCTGCAGCGTGGATCCCGGAGCTGAGTAGAGCTGGGGAGTCTGCGTCTGGCAGACAGAGCTATGGGCTCCCCCACACCCGCACCCTCCCCACCTCCAGCTGATAGCGTGTGGCCAGCCCAGGGTGTGTTTGTGTGTGTCTGCTCTTCCACCTCGCTTACTGGCTTGCTCGCTGCACTCGGTCCATTTCAAATAAGAGGAGCACTAAGCCGGCATCATGACGAAGCAGAATCGGAAGCAGACAGGGCCAGCCACTGGCCCTTTTCCCTTTCCCACACCCCAGCCCTGCAACACTCGCGATCACACAGCCCCTCCAGCCTCCTCCTAAACAGCCAGACCGGGCTGACTCAGAGTCCAGGGTGACAACACCTGGTTTCTCCAAGTACCTGTATCTCCTACTCAGCACCTAATAGTAGCCACAGAGGCCTCCGGGGCCCCTGCTCCTGGGGTGATGAAGGGCCTGGATGCTGAGGGCCAGGGGTGTGGGCACAGATGCCAGAATCGATCACCCAAAGGTTGAACCTGTCCTGGGAGGACAGATGGGAAAACTGGGAAAAGCACAGGAGACTGGGTGAGCCTCACGGTGACCTGAACCCCCCAGGGGCCACAACAGAGCACGGCAGTGGTAGTGGGGGAGAGATGAATCCCATTTCTGGCCAGGACAACTTCATCAAAAGGGGACTTCCTGCCGGGTGATATCCAGGTCCCAGCACAGAATCTTGGAATGCGCTCTCCCCAGTTCTGTGAGACAACTCCAGGAGCCTGTCACGGGCCTGCTGGTTTCCTCTGGGTTCAGAGCAGAGCCCAGTTGGTGTGTGAGCCCCAGAGTCAAGGCAGGGCCCTGGCCCTGGCCTTCTCCCTACCTCTGCCCGGAAGACCTGCCTACCTAGGCAGCCTTTGCTGTTGCCTTGGTAACCTCTGCCCACAGCCGGTCAGCTGATGTGTCAGCTGTCATTGGAGACACCTAGAAAGTGGGGAGGGGGCTTGGAATATGTGACTGGAAAGTCACAAGGAAGGGCCTGGAGGGGGAACAAGTGAAGATGTGCCCTGGGACCTTTTCCTCTAAGAGAGAGGACAGGAGGGACAGGAGGGGACAGGTAGGGACCAGAAGGGAGGTATGTGTCTGGGTTCATGGAAACAGAGCAGAATGACTCCTAAAGGATGGGCTCTGGAGAGACAAGAGAAACGAAATGGAAAAGGCAGGTGGCTGAGTGGCTGAAGAAGAGGAGACAAAGTCCAGGCTTAGCTGCTGCGTGTGGGAGTGGTGGGGGAGGGGGGCACCAGGAATGGGGGAGGGAACACAGGATCCATCCAAGCAGGAAGAAAAGGCCAGGAGATGTTGCGGGAGGGGATGTACCTCTGATGCCACAGGAATGGCTGCATCCTTGGAGGTAAGAAGTCAGGGTTTTTTGGGTAACCAGCCTGGCCCCCAGGGCCTCTCTGCCTTCTCTTCCTCCACCCCCACACCCCATTACTGCCCCTGCCACCACCCCAGGCCTGCACAGCCTCCCTCCGCCCCTACAGGAGACCAAGTGCCAGGCGTTCACCTCTGCCTCCAGGAGCCCAGATTTTCCCACTGCCTGGGGTCCTCCCATGCGCTCACCCACCCCCTCAGCAGACCCCACCCCAGGAGTCCCCAGAGGAACGGCTGGAAGGAGAAGCTTTGGGGAAGGGCCTGGAGCGGAGTAGCTCAGGAGAAATGGGTAGCAGTCTTGAGCAGGAGAGGAGGAGGCATTCTTGTCAGGGAAACCAGCGTGTCCGGGGGGGGGGGGGGGGGGGTCACGGGGAAGGGGGGGGAGGACAGGGGAGCAGGGAGGGTTCTCAGTACCTTCAAGGGCCTGGGGCGTGGGGCAGGAGCAAGGCAGCTTCCCCGGTGACATATACCTCCATCCCTCCGCGCATCTCCTCTCCGCCTCCCGTTGCCAAGACAACCTGCCGGCTCAGCTGAGGAGGCGTCAGGGAGGGGGGAGGAGGTGGCTGTGGCTCCTACTGCTTTTTCTTCAGTGATGGAGGGAGGAGACCTGAGGTCAGCCTCTCTGCCAGGGTGGGTGGGGAGCTTCAGGACTCAACCCCAGCTTTTTCCTCTCCCCCTTCCACAGGGCCCTGGGATAGGCTCCTGGGACGGCCGCAGGAGAACCTTAATTCAGGGCCAGAGGCAGTCCTGGGCAGCACCCCTGCCTGCCCCCCACCCCAGAAAGCTTGGTATGGAGTTGGGAAAAGGCAACAGGTACAAGGGGGGGATAGTCTATACTGAAGGATCAGAGGGTGGCTTCCAGCCAGAAGGAGAGGCCCTGGGCAAGGCTGGGGACAGCCACCTGGTTTGGGGCCCAGAAGCCTGACCTCATCTGACCTTTCTGTTCCCTGGCCGCCTCCTCCTTGTCCCCAACCCTCTCATTGCCCTGAACCCACAGGAACGTCATCAGAGTCTGGGACAGTGCCCTTCCAATCCCGTAAGGCTCAGTCCCACTGCCCCCCGCTCCGTGGGAATGTCCTTTCACCAGCAGAGCCACCCTGGGCAGGGCTGATTTTCCCCCAGCCAGCCCTGAACCTAGGGGGCTGCAGAGCTAGGGCTCCCTCTGTTGGCCTGACCACAGCAGCTGCCAAGGTCATTTCTCTTTTTTCTTTAAGATTTTATATACTTATTTTTAGAAAGAGGGGAAGGGAGAGAGAGAAACACCCATGTGCCAGAGAAACATTGCTCAGTTGCCTTTCGTGTGCCACCAACCCGGCTTGAAACCTAGGCACGTGCCCTGACTGGGAATCCACCAGCAACTTTTCAGTTTGCAGGCTGGCACTCAATCCACTGAGCCACACCAGCCAGGGCAAGGTCATTTCTTGCTGAGCGTGATCCTGATCCTAGTGTGGGCTTTGTTGAGGCAGGGGGGTGAGGGGTGGTCCAAAGGGCACAGCTGGACTGGAGACCCTTCTCTAGCCATGCTCCACCTCCACCTCACCTCTGGCCTCATTCTACAGAGACACTTGCTCTGCCTCCTGCTCCTCCTCTTGGGAAGGCTCCAGACTCCCCAAGGTCAGCTGAACGATCCCTCCACCCCCACCACTGCTTGCCTACTCCACCACCCCCACCAGGCAGGGATGAGAGGGGAGGCGAAAATCTCCCCCAGAAGCAGGCAGCTCTGGAAACCAGTGCCTGCTTACCCCGGCCCAGGGCTTGGCCATACCCAGAAGGCTGGTGACAGGAGTACCTTTAAGCTCAGGAGTGCCTGTGGCCTTAAGGATGGGCCCTCGATCCACACCACGGGCTGGAGCTCCTGCCCCTCACAGACATGCCACCCCAGGCCCAGCACTTAGTCTCCGACTTCTTTCCCCAGCCACGTCACTGGGGCCAAATGTCCGGCCCTGCCTCCAGCCCCCTCCCCAGGGTCTGTGCAGTAGGCTGTCTGTGCTTTTTCTTCGTCTCACTCCAGTGCCCCTTGCCCCGCCCCGAGCATGGACCCGCTAGGGAGGCTGGGCACCAGGGACACCGCCTGTGCCTGTGCCACCGTCTAAACATTAACCCCCGAGAGCTGACAAGCACACCTGGGCACCAAAGGGAAGGGAGAGGTGACTGAGAATTGAGCCACAGGAATAAAAGGAAGAATGAGGGCCTAGACGGAACCCTTGTTCATCAGAGTTTGGACACCATGTCCCTCTACCTCCAATCACCAGAACGTCTGCCTCCTTGACCCCAGAGCCTCAGCCCCCAGAATGTAGCAAGTTGCCACCAGACCAGCCACGTCCCCACACCCTGACCTCAAAATTGCCTCTGCACACTCTCCTTCTATAAGCTCCTCACTACCTCCTCCCTGCCTAACATAAAGACCAAATGCTCTAAAATGTGACCCTACCACTTCCAGCCAACGCTCTAAGCGAACTGTTGGCCACACCTTCAAGTGCTCAGTCCCCTGAGCACACCACATGTGCTCGTGCCTCGTGGCCCTTCTTCTCACTCTGTTCTCATGCTCAGCGTTTCCCCTCTTGTCTTCTCTGCTGGCTGAAATCCTGCTCGTTCTTAAAGCCCTTCCCAGCTGCTCTGCCCCACGCACTCTCCCACCTGAGACCCGCCCCCCCCCCTCGGTGCAGGGAGTGGAGAACTTCTCCCTCAAGGTGTTGAAGACAGGACAGGATCTAGATTCCGGGGCCCACGGGCTGTGACTGTGGGCCATTGAACTTGCTGGCATGTGAGCTTGCCCACACGTGACACGGAACGGTCTCATCCCCTAAATACAGACCTCCAAGGAAGAATGCCTTGCATGCTACCTGGCACATGGCCAGAGCTCTGTGCATGTTAGTGTCCGCATTGCCCATAGCTCTCGCCTCCTCTTTCACCCTTTTAAGATGTGCCAAATGCTACTTTGCTATCTTAGGTGCAAGAGAAGGATTTCCAAAAGTCCTAGGAAAGAGCAGCCTTCTTACAGGTTTATCCCCCAATTAAGTTTCAAGTGTCTTGAGAACTTGACAAAGGATGATGCAGTTTCTTGTTCATCTTTTTAAATTAACTGAAGGGCTAGAACAGTGCTTGCATCTTGTAGGGAATAGATAAATATTTGGGTTAACTGCGTAGGCCCCTCTCCACCCAAGTCCACCCAAGGATGGAGGGTAAAGGCTGGATTCTCGCTCCCTGACCTGCCTCTACCTTGAGGGACTGCAGGGTGCTGGGCCAATGACACCTTTCTGAGCTTTCTGTTGGTTTATTACCTCAATAGACCCTTGCTCTGTGTAAGGTACTGTGCTGGGAACAGGTTGGGTGGGATGGGGCAAAGATGAACTATTTCTACATCTGAGGCACTTGCTGCCTAGCAGATGCATGGTAAGCATAAATAAGTACAGCCTGGACCAGCTGTGGTATGTGCCATTGGACCAGGGCTGTGCAGCCAGGGAGACCAGAGCCATAGAGATTGCCGCCTCTGCCAGGAGAGCAGAAAGTCCACAGGGCAGATGGGGTGGCTGTGGTCTGGACATGCAAGCTCTCTGGAGGAGGACATGCCAGGCAATGGGACCCTCACAAACAAAGAGGGCCAGGCATGCTTGCTGAATGGCACGAGTCGCGGTTTTGGCAGCACTCTGAAAGGGCAGGTGCAGGGATGGGGCTGCAAAGGGCCTTTGGGCAGGATTGTGCAGGAGCCTGGAAAACCATGCGAAGCTTCCCAAAGCTCAAGTGATATGGACAGAGCTGTGGTGAACGGCAGGGTAAGGCAAGCAAAACAAATCGTGGCATCCCTGAGCAGGGGTGGGTGGTGGCATTAGGAGGCAGAGAGGCCATTTAGAAAGTTTTGCAGGGATTGAGACATCCCAGTGAGGTCTGGCCACAGTGATCCAGAGTGGAAGAGAAAGCGGTCATGGGCAAGGGGGTGAGAGTTGAGCTGTTGGCTTGCTCAGAAAAAGATGTAGAAGTCAGCCTGCAGAGAGTGGATCACCTCAGCCTTATCTGGCTGTTTGGAGGGCAGGACAGTGCAGTGGGATCGATCAGGAGGCTATTCTTAGAGTTCTTGGTAATCCTAAACAGGCATGGGATCTGAGGCACACTGCCACTGCCTCCCTCACATTGTCACATTCTCTCCGGAGATGGACAGGTTCATCTGCCCAGCAAACCCCCCTGCTGTGTTCCCCCACCCCATCCACACCCTTGCTCAGAAACTTGGGCACCCAGAAGCAAACACAGTGCTGGAGCCCACTGCGGGGCTGTCCAATCCCCTGGAAAGACCCTTCCTACCACACATTCATGTACTTTACACCCCTCTGACATTCCCTGATTAGAGAGCCGTTCTTCTACCCTGATTAGGTAGCATTTCTGAAAATGCCAGTTCATAGGGAATGAGCTGAACAGATGTCCCCAGAGTATGAAGAGGCACTAAACAGTGGGGTGAGGTAGGGACCCACGGCCACCAGTGGGCACGAGACCTGCCAGGCTTAGGTTCGGTGTGGGGCACAGGCTCCTTCTGGCACAGCACCAGCTTCCAAGTTGCCTTCCCTCACTGCTCCCCAACTTGTCCCTCCTGGCCAGGTCTCACCTTGGAAAGCAAGAAAGGAAACAGTACGGGCTTTCTGGAGCTGGCCCCCAGAGGCCTGTCTGTGCCGGGGAGGCCAGAGAGAGGGAGGGAGGGCCCGAGGAAGGCGGAGAAGAAAGCAAAGGCTAGACAAAGGGCCCGTCCACCTTTGAAGCTGTCTATAACCCAAGCCAGGGATGGTGGGGGTGGGTCTGAGGGCCTGGCTAGGGGGAGGCCGTCTCAAGTTTTAAAGAATGTCTCAAATTCCTTCCGAAATCAGAGGGATAATAAGAGCTGCCCCTCCCCAACACACTTCCTTCCCAGCCCCCCAAGTCCAGTCCTCCACACCTGGGGGCCCGAACCCTTTGTCCTCAGGTAATTGCTGGGCTTTGCCCCTGAGTTTAAAATCCCATTGATCTCGCCAGTTATCAGCTGTGGCTCCAGACCACCCTCCCTACACACCCCCCAGAAAATGATCGCGACACATCCCCCCAACCCTCGAAGCCTTCACTGGGATTAAGGCTCTTTGTGAGCTGGGGTGGGGGAAGCAACCTGGGGAAAGCCAATTATGACAAACGGGAGGTAGAAGTCCTGGGGCCTGGGGACCTCCCTCTTGGCTGTGGCTAAGTTGCCCAGAGTTGGAGGTGTCAGGCGGCTCCAGTGCTCAACCCAGGGAGAGGCGAGGGACCCTCCCACCCCCCCACTTAAACCTTGGCTTCCTTCTCCTCCCCTTTGGACTAAACCAGGCCCCTGCGCCACGCCTCATTCTGTCCTCGTTCTTCGGCCATTCTTGGCTGAAGCATGTCTTTCCTCTGTTTTCTTCTCTTCCCATAATCCCCTTACCCTGATGTATGCTCAGAAAGGAGGGACACTGAGCCTGGGGTCCCTCCTGAGCAGGAGAAAGGGCTCAGGGAGGGTGCTTCCCCCAAACAGGAACTGGGGTTGGGGGAGCGACCCGAAGGCAGGGCCTCCCCGCCCATGCGGTGAAAAGCCACTGCGAGGGACCAAAGAGGAGGATTTTATGGCCTCTGAGATCCACCCCCGAAACACGCACCTGGGGGCGTCTGGGAAAGCCCACCTGAGACTGTGGGGTCGGGGAGGCGCACTCCCTCCCGGTCCCCTCCCCCAGGACCCCCTCAGGTGCGCCCCCGCCCTCCCGCAGCAAACCTGGGAGGACCAGGGGACACTTCCGCGTCCTCACAATCCCTTTCGCCGTCTGCACCCTTTCCCCCCCGGCCCCGACCCTCCTCACCGGAAAAAAGCAATCCTGCTCCGGCCAGGCGGCTCCAGCGGCCGGGGCGCCCGGCCTGCGCCCCGCTGGCCGCCCGCCCCGCCCGGCCGGGCCGGCGGTCCCCAGGGTGTGGGCTCTCTGCGCCTCAACAGGTAGCACGGGACGCGCCCAAAGAGCCAGGAAACTGGAGCCCGCGGAGAGAGGGAGGGGCGCCCTGGGCTCCCGCGGGCAGACGCGCGTCCTGGGCCACCCGGGCCACCCGGGCCTGCGTGCGGCCCCTCGAGGACGCCCCGCCCCGCCCCGCCCCGCGCGGCCCCGCACCTGCAGGCGCCTGGGCCTGGGCGCTGCGCGTCCCCGCGCCTCTCCGAGAAGCCTGTTGGTCACCATTGGGGTTTTGGAGTTGGATCCCTCCACCTCTCGCCCCCTTCAGATTGCCAGTTTGCAGGAAAATGATTTTATTCTGGATCTGGGAGCTGGGGTGGGGGTGAAGGCCTGGGAAGTGGACTATGAAGAATGGTCAACCCTATTTTCCCCCTCCCCTTTTCTTTTTTCCTCAAGCAAAAACCCGAAAGTCCCTTCCTACAGTCTGGCCAGCAGGGCTTGGAGGCTGGGGGCAGGCTGAGTGGGACGCTGGGAGCAGAATTCAGGAAGAGCCGCTACCCACCGCTCCGTCCGATTTTGAACCTGCCGACCGTGCCGCGCTGGCCAGTGCGTCTGGTCCAGGAGACGCTACAGCTCCTCTCCTGGGGCCCGCCCCGCCCTGGGGGGCCTGGCCCAGCTTGCGGGCCAGGAGGTGGCCCTGAGTCCCAGCCCAGTGGACACCAGTCCTGCCCCTCTGCAACTTGGGGCTTTGATGCTCGTTGGTCCTCAGGACCCTCCTGGGGTGCTCTGGCTCCCCTCCCTCCACCCCAGCCCCATCTTTGGATTAGGAAGGGAAGGGGGGTGGGAACACTGGTGAGGGGCAGCTGCCCCGCCCCTACGTCAGGGGCTGTGGCCTCCGAGTGCGCTTGGTTCGGCGGGTTGGGGCAGAGCCCACGAACTCGAACTGCTTCTGCCTGTCCACTTGGTTGGGGAAGGGTAGTTGGCCCTCATAGAGGCGCTTGATGAAGTGTGCCTCTCTCTGGTTCTGGCGGCTGCGGGAGGCCTGGCGGGGCCGGCCTTGCCGTGTGAACGCCATGAACCAGCCCTCATGCCGGGCATTCTGGAAGGCCGTGTAGTTGTTTTCCAGCACGATCTCCGTGAACACGCAGTCTTTGCTTTTCCCGCTGGGCTGTGGGGGAAAGAAGGAGAGGAGGGACATTTGTCCACCCACCTTGCCTGGCTTACCTGCTTTCTGGGCCTTTTGTCTTTTTTTAGAGTTTATTTATTTTTAGAGAAGGGAAAGGGAAGGGGAAGAGACATCAGTGTGTGAGAGACACATCCATCAGTTGTCTCTCACATGCCCGCAACTGGGGACCTGGTCCACAGCCCAGGCAGGCACCCTGACTAGGAATCGAACTGGTGACCTTTCAGTTCACAGGCCGGCACTCAATCCACTGAGACATACCAGCCTGGGCATTATGGGCCTATTTTAAGACTGAGGAGGAGCTTGGAGATTAAGGATTCAGAGGGACTCTGTGATATGGTGTCCTTGTTGGAGAGGCAAAGATAAGAGAAAATAAGCTTTGCTTGGAGTCAGATCTGAACTAAAATACAGAGTTGCCATTTGGAAGCCCTACATCTTGATCAAGGTATTCAGTGATGCTAAGTGTCAGTTTACTTAGATGTGTGGCATAAAGATCTAGGTGATTGTGTGGTTCTGGGCATAACAAGTGAGCACCGGGCACAGGAGCTGTCCTCAATCTGGGTGAATGGCATTGCTGGGTGGAAGGAGCAAACATTTATAGACACCAACTGTGCCAGCAGCCACACAAGCACCCCTCTGACCCTACAGAGGACCCTGACGCTGTGTCCCATGTCCCAGATGAGTAACCAGCCTGAGGGTTGACAAAAATAGGCACATACTTGGTGAGAACAGCCAGAATTGGAAGCCAGGATCAACCAATACAAAGGGAAATGGAATTCTCCCTGAACAATGGTGAGTGAGCAGTCACACTAGTAAGTGGTCACACTAGCAGGTGGTCTCACTAGCACCTGGTTCCACCTGCAGGCAGTCAGTGTGCATCTTGCTGGTTGGATCCTATGGAGTCCACTGACCTTGGGGAAGCTTCTGATCTTGTATGAATGGCTACTTTCAACTGGGTTGGCATTTAACCCTCAACACAGGGGCTGCAGCATCATGTAGATGCCAGAATTCTTACTCATTGGTCCTGGGAAATACCTAGTGAATCTAAGCCCAGGCCCTGTGGACCAGTTATACTCACAGGGTGCTTGTAGAACCAGAGGCACTCAGTGAGATGGAGAAGCAGAAAGTGACAGTGGTGAGTGAGAGCAGAAGAGTCATGGTCCTGGGTTCCCCAAAGAGCAGAGCAGGGTGCTGCTGGGTCCTGGGCACCCCACTCCAGTAAGGCCCAGTTAAGCACCGGCTCTGCCCTCCAGGCCTCACCTTCCCGATGAGCTTGCCCCTCTTGTTCATGCAGATATACTTCTCACTCTCAGCCCCCTTGATGCGCACCCGGCTCCCAAAGGTGTCTGTTTCCACGATGAGCTTGGCTGTGATGCAGGAGGGAGAGGGAGACCTCTGTCCATGAGGGTTGCTGGCCCAGGGGCCCCCCAACCATCCTGGCCTCTGAACTCAGGTGGGGAGCATGGGGAGGCCCTGACACAAAATCTGGGGATGAACCCGGTGAGGCTGGCCGGGCATATGGGTGCCTCAGGTGAGGGCTGGGTCTCACCAAACTTGTTGCCATCCTCAGCGGTGGCGGAGATACGACGCCCGGTGACCTGCACATGTTTGCCACTGGTCCGGCTGTAGAGCTGGTACTCACGAATCTGCCGCCTGCTCAGCTGGTCAGTCATGGCACCTTGGTCCCTCACGTACTGGTTAAAATTAGGAGACGGGTGATTCTCCCCCTTTGCGGTTACCAAGGGAAAAATAGTGTCAATTTGCTTTGGGCGACACCACCGCTGGTCCATCCAAGGGAGAGGGGTGCAGAGGTGAGTGTGGTGGGCCAGGCCACTTGTCCTGGGGACTAGAAGTGCAGGGTGAAGGGGGCATGGGGCCATGACCTTCTCAGGCTAGTGGATGGGCCAGTTATGATCTCTTGGCTCCATGTTCAGCCTACAGCAGAGAACTAGGGGCTGCCTAGGCTTGAGGACACTTGGTGATAGAGTGCAGACTTGGAATCATGACTCTGGGAGCTAGAAGGAACCTTCAAGGTTGTGATATCTGATCCCTAAATTCTGTGGAGAAGGTGCACAGGTGACACAGCTAATTAGGAAAAGGACCCCTATCCTGTCTCTCATATTGGAGCTTGTCACCTCTCCAGAACTCTGGGGTCTTGGCTCTGTTGCCAGGACAATCAGACTTTTTCTCTATTCTCCCCACTAGCTGTGAAGAACCCTACCCGAGCACATGAGCACACAGCAGCTGATCTGTTAGGGTTCCTCTAAAAGCCTTGTCTCTAGGCTTCTTTGGGGCCTCTGGAAGCATTCCTTTATGGCATGTGGAGTTCCCTGCCTCTCCCCCGGGTGCTCAGAGCCCTCAGGGAAGCAAGACTCCCTTCTAGAGTTCCTCCCTCCTGTGTGGTGAGGTGCCTCCTTAACTGGGGAAGGTGAAGGCAGCTGCCAGAGGTGCTATCAGTGGAGGTAAAGGGCTGCTCCTGTGAGGCCACCTCACATGGCCTGCGCCATGATGTAACAGAGGCTGGTGGCTAGCGATGCCACCATCACCCATCAGCTGCTCCAGGCGGTGTGAGGGGCTCTTTCTACTCACACACCGACGTGTACAAAGGCAGGGTAAGTCCCTTGTCCAGACCGGTAGCTCCTTATCCATCAGCAACACGGAGCCAGAGAGAGACCAACCACTCCTGCACCCTGTCCAGCAAGGTGTGATCTGGAAGGTGCTTCCCAGCAGCTGGCTGCAGCCTCAGCTCTCGCACTTACATTGTTCCTTTCTCCACTGGGACCTGTGGCCTGTGCTGAGAGAGCCTTTCCCTATCCCTGGGCCCTAAGTTCGACCGTCTGGATGGAGCTAGACCTGGATCAGCAGCAGCTGTTAGGGCCGCTCTCCTGAAGGGAGGAGGGGGAGGTGAGGGGATCGGCTGGAAGCTGATGGTGCAACCAGCTCCTCTTAACCCTTTCTGCCACTGCTTACTTCCAACAGCAGCTTGTCCGCAGGCCAGGAGCCTTGCCAAACCACAGCCCAGGAGACCCCAGTTCACCCCACACCCCTCCCTGGAAAAACCTGAGGCCGGAGTTTGGGGTGGGGGAACTGCCTCTCTGCCAGGGGGTGGGGTCTGGCTGGCCCAGGACCCTCAGTGGGGTCCGCCTGTCCCCAGCCCCAGCTGCCTGGCCCAGGTTCAGGCCCTCCGCCCTTCTTGGCGGGCAGCCTCCTTCAGGCTGTCTGTTCCAGGTCAAAAGCAGGGAGGCCCCCCCCAAAGCCCCCTCCTATTCCTTGTCCCCCTTCAAGCCCTGCACAAAAGCAGCCCCACGCCCCCCCCACAGCCCACAGCCCACAAGTCGCTCTCCCCGCGGGACCTTGCCTGTCCCTTTCATGTTCCCGCTGCGGGGGGACCTCCCCTTCCACTGCGCAGACAGCTGCTTGTCAGCCAGCCCCTCAAGCATGGCTGTGGTCCGGCCTGCTGGCCCCCCCTCGAAGGGGGGCGAGGGGGCACTTCAAGGGGGAAAGGACAGCTTTGCCACCTTCCCTGAATCCTGAATGGGGCCTCAGCCAGGCCATAAACGCCAGGCCAGCCACACCATTGTGCTAATTCCCCTTCCAGAACAGGTTGGGCCCACCCCCAGGCCCCTCCCGGCCAGGCTGGGGGGCTTTCTTCTTGCTCTCCCTGGATGTGTGAAGCAAAAGGCCTGGAACGGGGGCTTGAGCAAAAGGGGGAAGGAGGAAAAGGGGGGTGTCTCCCTCTCTCTCTCTCCCACCCCCCCACTGCTTCAAAGGCAGCCCCTTTCCCTCTCCCAGAGAAAAGGCATTTACCTTCAAAAAAAGTCCCCACTGGATATGAAGAGAAGCGGCCTCTGGCCTGGGAAAGCCAAGCGCTCTCCCCAGCACGGTTCTGGACCAGTGCATTTTAATAGCTGCACTTTTATGGAGGATCACAAAAAGGGACCAAGCCCAGCGCTGGAGCTGTGCTGGGCCTGGGGGGAGGTGGGCATGGGGGTGGCCTCAGGTGGGGGGAGCGTGGAGAAGCAAACCCTGAACCTTGTCTCAAGCAACCTCTTTGGGTTTGACCTCATTGCCTGTAGGTAGGGAGTCACCCGCCCTGGCTGGGCGTCCTGACTGTTCGCATGAGGCCCCAGGACAGCACCGCACAGGACATCCGTGCTTGGGGGGGAGTCGGGTCATGAGAGAAATATACAGGTGGTTTTACGTGAAAACCTGTCCTTTCAGGTACAAACCTCACCTGAGCTGTCATCTCCACCCTCTTCCAGCCACTCCTGGCCTCTGGTCCTAAAGCCTATGCTGCCCGTGCCCTTAGTCTTGGGGTGACCCAGTGTGGAGGGATGGGGAGAGAAGCAGAGACCTCAGGGGAAGAAGGGTCTTGGGAGGGAAGATAGATAAAAGCCTCCGTCAATCCCCAAAGCTGCAACAGCCCCTTCTCCTACCCCGTCCAAAGGTTGAGCCCCTCAAACATCAGAGAGAGGCCAGAACTTGTCTCTGTCCAGTGAAAGGAGACTGCCCCCTTCCCCTCTGGGTGGGGTGGGAGAGATGGGAAGAAGCTGGTGGGGGCAGGGCGCCTACCTGAGTTTGACAGCAGAGAATGAGTAGCTGCAGACACCTGTGTGGGGATTCGAGGCAGAGCCAGGTGTGGGTGTCAGCAGCCAGCCCAGGGCACAGTGGGTGCCACCCCCACCCTCACCTCCCCCCACCCGCCATCCGTGGGGGAGTCTCGCTAAAACTAGGGCTGGACCTGGCCACGAAGCTGCAGCGGGAGAGGCCGCACACTTACAGAGCGAAGTTGGGCAGCAGGCGGGCGGCTTCCATCACGGGAGAGGTTTCTTGGGGCGGTTGCCCCCCTGCCCCCAAACTCAGGAGAAGACGTGGGCAGTCCCCGGGGGCAGAATCCCAGAGAAGCCAAGGTCTCTTCAAGCCACAGGTTTTCAGGGGGGAGAGGAGGAGAGAGAGGGGAGGAGGAGGAGAGAGAAGAGGGGAGGAGGAGATGGAGGAGGGGGAGGAGGGCGTAATTGGGGGACTGAGGTGTGAGGTGTCCACCTTCCCGGCCAGAGAAACTGCACAGCAGCCACTGACGAGGCTGCCAACCTCTCCTGGGCCCAGGCGCGGAGGATGGGCTGCTGGAGCCTCCTCCTCTATAAGAGGCTGGCCCTGTGGCCCCCAGCTACTCCCAGCCCTGGCAGACCCGGAGGGCAGTGCCCCTCCCCCTCTCAGCAGGCTCCTCTTGCCCTCAGGTTTGGTGCCCCACTCCCCGAGGGCGAGCGGCAGGTATCTGTCTGGGGTTGCTGTGTCTGGCTGGGGACAGAAATTCCCAGAAGCAGCCTTAAAAGGAGGAGCCCCTCTGCAGGGGGCAGGAGGTGGGCTTGGCGGGGAACTGCTCTTCCTCTGCCTCTGTGTCCCTAGAGTCCCGGGTCTGCGTGCTGGCCACCTGGGAGGAGGGGTGAAGACTGTCCCCATGGGCATCAAGTAGGGGGTGCCACAGCTTGGGGGCCCGGGATGGGGAGGAAGGGGTAGCTGAGGCTGTGGAGGACCCCTATGGGGTCCCCGAACCTGGCCTGAGGTGGAGCCTCAGGGGCCTCCAGGGCCCGGCTGTTTCCTTCGAGAGACCAGGACAGGGGTGCCCAGGATGTTGGAGGAGCAAAGGCATAACTTGCTGCCCTTCACAGAGGGCCAGAGGGTGTCACTAACCATCTCTCCCCCAAGGGCTGCAGCCAGTCCTGGAGCCTCCAGGACCTGCTCCCCACAAGGCCCCCTGGCAGCTGCCTGCGATGCAGGGCCCACCTTCACGTGAGCTCTGGCCGCAGCCACTCTGTCCCAGGCCAGTTGGTACCCCAGGCGGCAGGTGAGGAAACCCAGGTGCACCGATGGGCAGTTGGTGCAGACGGACCCAGCTAGCGAATGAAGGTCAGAGCCCGATCTCCAGAGCCCCCGCTCTTCTACTCCGAGGGGGTTGTGTCTGGAGACTTGTGCTGAGTCCGCAGCTCAGGGCCCGGAGCAGCCCAGGGCCGACGGTCTGGGGGTCTGTTTCTTCCCTGCAGAAGGTGGGTGACGGTGACTTCGGAAGGCGGCTGGTCCTGGGAGATCTGTGAGGGAAACCCCTCCTTCCCTCGGGGCGCTCACACCTCCGCTCAGCTCTCCCTGGGTGAGGGGGGTCTCGGTGTCCTCAGGCTGGGAAGAGAAGGGGGAAAGGCTGACCGGTTGGATTTACCTACAGAGATAACTGGGAGGGCAAAGCCCTCCCCTCCAGGCCTGCTTCTCACCTAGCTCCGCTGGAGCAATCCACAAAGTCGTCTGCCACCCTCCCCCGCACTCGGACACTTCTGCCCCGCCCTCCGGCCGCTGCACCTGGCCCCCGCCCCTGCGCTCCCCAGCCACCCACCGGGGCGGGGCCGGCGGGGCCGGCGGGCCGCGGGGCGGTGTTGGCCCCCAGCCCTGCGTAGGGCGGGGGAGTCCAGGGTTGGAATCAAATAGAAAGAACGTCAAAACTGGGAAGGATCTCGTCACTCATGGATGACGGTCTCACAGCTGACCAGCGGCATGGCCGGGACAAGGTACCGGTGCCTGGAGCCCCCCAGTGCGGGGCTGGCTCCTCTCGCGACTCACTGCGCCTGTCCGCCACTCTGCTCGGCCCAGGACAAGGTTCTTGGGCATCGCCCTTTCCCACAGCCCTCCCACCACTGGGGGCCTCATTGAAACTGTCTCTTCCATAGAAACCCCCCCAGTGGACCTCCCTGCTGTGCTTGCTGCTGGGCCTGGGTCTGGCTCTGCTCTGTGACCAGAAACCCCCAGGCCCCCAGCTCCCAGGGGGGAGAGTGAAGGGTACCTCCTCCTGACCTTCCTCCTGGGCTCACAGGTGAGATCAGAGATGAGATAGCTGGGTTTTGGGTGGGGGTTGTGTGGGGGCAGGGACAGAAGTGCCCTGAGGATTGGCAGGGGTGGGACATTCTGCTTAGCACTGTCTGGGCCCAAGGCCTGAGCCTGATTTCTGTCAGTGGGGGAAGGGCCTGCAGTCACTGGCCAGCCCCTAGTCCAGGCTGGTGGTCCCGGTGGTCCCGGATGCCAACAGTCAAGCCTGGCCTTGGAGTTCAGCCAAGGGACTGGTACCAGGGGATTCTGGGGCGCAGCTTTTTCTCGGTGTGACCTCTCCATCTCCCTGTCCCTTCCCATCCACATCTGCAGGCTTGGCCTCGGACTGAGCTTGCTCCTTCACCCGCTGGAAAGGCCTGTGGTGGCCCCACGTGAAGAGGCAGCATGGAGAGTTCTGGGCCTGGCCTCTGTCCCCATGCCCTGGGTCTGGCCATAGCAGGCTGTGTGACCTATGGCAAGTCCTTTCACTCATTTGGTCTCAGCTTCCCAATGTAGAAAGAGGAAATAAATGGGAAAATTGAAGCTGTCTAAACTGCCACAATATGTCCGCTGAGAGGAAGGACACTCCCCCAAAAAGTATCAAAAACTCCCAAAAGTATCAAATGTGGGAAGGGGACAGAAATCTTCTTATGCCGCCCTAGCTCAGTTTACCTAAACTTGGACTTTTGACTGGAGGAGGGAAGAAGGGTAGGTTTATTAACACTTAAGGGGGCTGATGATGGCAGGAGGTGATAGGGGAGTGAGAAGTAGCCAAGGCTGCACGGAGGTTAATCCCCACCCGTTAGTGGCAGTTTGATAACCCCCAACTGGGATGTCTCTCGCCTGCTCCTCCTAAAAGCTCAGCTGGTGCAGAGGCAGAGCTCACAGAGCCCACCTGCGGACCTGCCACTTGTCACCACCTGCTTTGATCCCAGCCCACCTTTTTTTCCTGTTAAACAGAAGCGCTGGGGCTGAGGGAGGGGGAAAGGCAAAGGGCCCCTGAGCCATGCAGGTAGAGACCCACCTTTGCTACTTGATCCCCTGCTGGCTGCCAGCACAGGGAAATCACATTAGCAGCAGTGTCACTGTTGAGGGCCCTAAGGCAGGTCTGCAGCTGAGCCCACAGTGGGGCACTTGGCTGGGCTGCCCAAGGAAAGCAGTACCTCAGGGAATATGTTTTTGCTGTGACCAGGCTCTGGTACTGCCCCTCCTAGGGCTCCAGTGACAACAGGGACTCTGGACCCAGTCCTAATGCCTGCTTTCAGTGTGTGAGGCTTTCTAGTGTCTGGTGCTACCTGCTTATCCCTCCCTCTTATCCACACAGTGGATAAAAACAAGGGCTCTGGGGCCAGACTGCCTAGTAGTGGATCCTGGCTTCTTCACTAGCTGTGACCTTGGGGGCAAGTGGTTGCAGCTCTCTGTGCCTCGCTTGCTCTCCAGTAGGAGAGGTAGGGCTGGTAACGCCCTCTCCAGGCCTGGTTGTGAGAATTAAAGGAGTGAGTCCATGAAAGATTCAGGGTCATTGCTGCAATCACACCCGCCTTCCTCTGAACCTCTGTGCTTGCTCTGCCTCAGGACCTTTGCACTCTCCGTTCCTGCTCCTGAAAGTGTTCTGCTAGCTCCTCCAGTAGCTGCTTCCTCGGAGAAACTTCAGATCTTAACAGCACATCCCACCCTGAAAATTAGCCCATTTTACTTCCTCCAAAGCACTTGAAAATAACTGAAATTATGTTGTTGGCTTTTGTGTTTCCACTAGGCCACAGGCAACTTGAAGGTGAGGAATTGTTCTGTCCATCCCTAATATCTATGGCAGGAAGTAGGAAGCTGGAAGCTACAGTGACTGCCAGCTGCCCACCTGAAGCCGATCCAAACTGATGTGCCTTTTCACTCCCTGATTGATTAACCTGAGGTCAGTGGCCCCATTCTCTTGTGTTAGAGGGTGGACAGGGACACTTCTGTGGGGTGTGGAAAGCCAGCAGCAAGAATATCAGCCCAAGAGAATGATGTAGCTGCGTGGGAGACCCAAGGCTGGGTTGACCTTTTCTGTGTAGGTGTCAAAGCCCAGACCCAGGCAGGGAGAGAGGGCAGGGCCCGCTCCCCATCAGCCCACACCAGGCCTGGCCAGAGAGGCATGGGGGAGGGGCAGGGAGAAGCAGGCCAGAGGTCCTGCGAGTCTAACCTGAGGTGGGGGTTGATTGTACCACTATGGAGGAACAGCTCCAAAGGGCCCTGCAAGCCTGGGAGAGGGCTGGGGGCCTTCACCCCTTTCTAGTTCTCTACTGGCCTCATCCCAACAACTTCCTGGGCCTGATTTGGTGGCTCTAGGAGTTGCCCTGGGGGAACCCCAGCATAAGAGATGAGTGAATGTTCACCAGTCTCCCGGGCTGGATAGCTCAGTTGGTTGGAGTGTGTTCCATAGACCAAAAGGTCAAGGGTTCAATTCCCAGTCTAGGCACATACCCAGGTTGTGAGTTCCATCCTTGGTCATGGGGTACCAACTGATATTTCTCACTTACATCTTTCTCGCTCTCCCTCCCTCCCTCACTCCCTTCCTCTCTAAAAGCAATGAAAAAAATGCCCTCAGGCGAGGCTGAACCAGACACAGGACTAGCCTGTGCCCTAAGGTCCCAGTGGATGCACACCCTCAGGCTGGTCCCATAGCCTCAAGGCCCTGGAGTTCTGCACCTAAAAAACAGGGCCCTCAGGGGAGGGAGTGTAGACACAGGAAGACCTACAGCAGCTCTAGCCCTTCCTTCACCTAGAGCAGAAGATAGACTGGGTAAGGGGCTGGGAAACTTGGTTCTTCCCCTAAAAATGGGCATGGAGGCTGCCAGGAGAAGAGGGAGAAGATAGAGCCAGCTGGCAGGGCCTGACCTCCAGGTCCGTGTGCTGGCACACGGCCTCCCTCTGCTGGGAGCAAGGGCTCACTGCAGCTGGGAACCAGTAGGGCTTCTGGGAAGAGATGTAGAAACAAGGTCCTGGCAAAGCAAACTTTATTGTGCTATTGAGGTTGGGGCTCTTCCCTTCAGGTTCTGCTCAACCTGGAGAGTTGGGGTGGGAGGCTCTCATGTTGCCCCCCCACCCCAATACCTCCATCACATGCAGTCTCAGATGGAGAAGTTCAGGGTGTGCCTGGTTCCACAGTGTAACCCCACCAAGGCCAACTCTGCATGGTGGCCTGGCAGGCCCTCCCAAGGTTGCTGTGGCTAGGCTGCTCCTGGTTCCTCATTTCTTGTAGCCTTGCTTTTTGGCTCGGGGTGTGGCTTTGGCCTATGAAGAGAAGGGAGGGCTCCAGGTCCTGGCAGCTTCCCAGAGACCACCCCACCCCCAAGATAGCCAGCTTCTCTGAACTCACCTTCCTCACAGGGCTCTTGTCTCTCAGACTGCGTCTGAAACTGGGGGTGGGGGTGGGTGAAGTGTGGGGAGGCGGGCAAGAAGAGAGAGAGAGAGAGAGCTCAGTCTTGTGCCAGCAACCTCTGTCAGTACCCACACTGGGAAGCAGAGCACTGGGCTTTTCCTTGAGGTAGGAGGCTGGGCCCTGGAGAGGGGAGGCTACGGACTTCCCCTCAGCACCTGCCACCTGCCACGGATCACTCTGACTCCAGTTTTTGAAACAAGATGTGCTTTCCTAGGCTTCTATCTGCTTTATTTATCATCAGTATTTCTTTTAGATGTGACTAACATTATAAAAGTAATGGTAGTCACATTGAACAAAATAAAGTAAATAAAGAGTAGGATAAATTCCTTATGTTATTTAATTTCCACTAATATTATCATTTTGGTGTATTTCCTCTTAGTATCTTTCTCAGTTGTTTTCTTCTAACATGTGAAGTAAAATGAAAATGATTTAATATCCTGTTACTTTTTAACTCCATGAACCTTTCCAGGTTGCTATCTCCTTCACCCTTATACAGGACAGCCACTGAGAACATGTGATGTAGTTTAATCTCCTGATACACTGGTAGACATTTAGAATGCCTCTATTGGAATAATTCAGCTAGGAGTTTCTCAGTGCATATAAATCCTCATATTTTGGATGGGCTCCTTGGAAAAGAGTTGCTGTAAGTGGAGTTAGGTCAGAAAATAAGGAGTTTTATGATTTTCAATAAGTTGTGGCAACCTGCATGGCAGCACATCAAGTTGGCAGCCCATCGAGTGCCCTCGGGTATGCACACACATGCCAGGCACACCACACTCCTTGCACTGCGCACCTTCACCCAAAGAGTTTGGCCCAGTTAAGAGATGGGAAGAGTTACCTCATCACCTCCTCTTCTTTTTCCATCTTCTTTTTCTAGGAACCAAACATAAGAGACCCTGGGCCAGTTAGAGCAGTGCCCCCGGCAGGGCTCATGGCTTGCCACCTGCATGCTTTGCTCAGGAGGCCTGACCCGGATTTAAGAGCCTCAGCAGGACCCCTTCCCTCACCTTGGTAACACTTGCCGGCTTCTGGGGCACCAGTCTCTTGCCTGGTTTGACAGGGGTCTCCTCTAGGGATACCTCTTCATCATCATCGTCCTCTTCATCTTCCTCCTCTGACTGCTGTTCCTCTTCCTCCTCCTCTTCCTCCTCCTCCTCCTCCTCCTCAATGGAGAGGTCTGTATCTGCAATGCATGGGAAAGGGGAAGGACCTTTGAGCACAGGGTCTCAGCCTGGCTCCCACACCATCATCTAGTTTGAAAGGTGCCCCGGGGTCCCAGCACGGAGGTGAAAGTGTCTGCCTGTCCACTCCTGCCCCTCCTGACTTCCCTGACAAAGTGGAGGTGAGGCTGGGTGAGAGATCCGGGCAGCCCCAGAGAGCAGGGGTGGTGGAAGGGGAGCTGGGCTCTGGCTGGGAAGGAGTGAGGGAAGGGGAGGAGGAGAAGGTGGGGAAGAACCCAGAGCAGAAGCTAAGGCCTTCAGGCCTTATCCTAAGGGACGTGGCCCCTGCTAGGGCTTGGGGGCAGGGGGCACCCTGATGAAAGTGGCACAGCTGGATGGAGAAGAGAGCCAATTGAAGGGGTATTAAGAATCAACAGCACAGCAACTTGCTAGGGTCCATGTAAGACCACAGCTCCGTCCTTCACTTGAAGGTAATGTTTAAAGTGTGTGCTAGTACCCGGTGCTGTGCTAACTGCTTTTCCTGAACCTCCCATTCCTCACAACTTTTTATTTTTATTTTTTTTTATTTTTAAGATTTTATTTATTATTTTTAGAGAGAGGGGAAGAGAGAGAGGCAGAGAGGGAGAGAAACATCAGTGTATGGTTGCCTTTCACCTGCCTCCAGCCATGGACCTGGCCAGAGACCTGGTTTATAACCTCATTAACGTGCCCTGGCTGGGGAATCAAACCAGCCACCTTTGGGTTCGCAGGCCGGCGCCTTAGCCATTGTGCTACCAGCCAGGGCCACAACTGGTTTTTGAAGATGAAACCAAGTATACCCCTGGCCTCATGTTACAGGCAGGGGCTGTAGCCCCAGGGGACTGTGCAGGGAGGTGAAGGACCCCCACCTGTGGTCTACTGTCCTGCAGAGGTGCTGTCTTTGGGGACTTTCTTTAACCCTTCTAGAATCCCCTTGAGGGCTTGAGTGTTTATTAAGCCTGTGGCCTGCGCTGGCACTGCACTCTCAGGCCTCACACAGGCTGGAGCTGGGACTTACCATAACATTCCTGGCCACTGAGGAACACGGGCCCGGAGCCAGCCCGGAGCTGAAAGGTGACTGGAGGAGAGAGCTCCAGGCCCATCATGACCTGCAGGGGAGGAGCAGGGAGGATAGCATCTAGGGCTGCCGCCTGCCACCTTTGGGAGGTGATCAGGGTATGATGGAGTCATGAGAGTTACGAAGGGATCGGGGTCCTTGTGAGGTGAGACTAGAGAGCCCCCATCTGTCCCCACCCACCACACAGGAGGACAGAGCCAGCGCCCTTTACAAGCCAGGGTCAATACAGAGGCCTGCCCTGGCCAGCATGCCAGCCTCAGGCATATAACGACAGAGATCCCTGAGAAAGGCAGATGCAAATATGCACATACAGTGTGATTGCTGTATTATGAGTAATTCGTGGCTAGGCTTACGAATAAAGGTTCGAAGTATATTAAAGTGCTAACCATAATTTTCAAGGGCTCCCCTGGCTGGTAGCACAGTGAATAAGGCGCTGGCCTGCAAACCCAAAGGTCATTGGTTCTATTCCCAGCCAGGACAACATAACTAGGTTGCAAACCAGGTCTCCAGTCAGGTCTGTGGCTGGAGGCAGGTGAAACGCAACCATACATTGATGTCTCTCTCCCTCTCTGCCTCTCTCCCTTCCCCTCTTTTTAAAAATAATGAAATAAAATCTTAAAAAAAATTTTTTTTCAAGGGCTAGTTTAGTATTTATTTCCTTTCTACTTTTTGAGACATTCCAAAGTTTCTAGAGTAACAAGGATGATATTCCTGTTTATTGAGTTTCTACCACATGCCAGGCCCCAGATCAAGCGTTTTACCTGCTGTATTTCCTTTAAATCCTCTCCTATAAAGAAGGTGCTGTTGCTTTACAGAGGAGGAAACTGGGACTCATAGAGATTCACTGAAGAGTTTCTGGTTCAGACAGGGAAACAAACTGCAGTCACAGATACCTGGAGAGGCTGGATAAAATGTAACCCAACGTTGTCCCTGTGTGGTTGAACAGTCCCTGTGTGGCTGAACAGTGCGAGAAAAAGGTGAGTTCCCATGCATGGAGGAAACCGACTGCTGTAGCTGCTGAAGGGAATTGCGCTTGAAAGGAACACAGGCCCAGACAGGAGACTGTTTGGTTCTAGACAGCAAGGTTGGCATGGAGATCACTGCACAGAGACTAGGACCCCTTGAGGGCTGTGCCTCAGAAGAAGCCACAGGGTGAGGCTCCAGGCGAGGGGGCTAAAGAACCCCAAACCAACAACTAGAAACTACATACCCCTTGAAAAAGGGAAAGGACTGAGAAATACAGATAGGACAGTTACAGAATAGTCACAGGGATGTAAAATACAATACAGGGAATATAGAAAATAATGTAATAACTATGCATGGGGCCAAGTGGGTACTTTGTCAAGTATATCATTGTCTAACTACTATATTGTACACCCAAAATGAACACAAAATAACGTTAAGTGTCAACTATAATTGAAAAATAGAACTTTCGGCCCTGGCTGGTGGCACAGTGGCTAAGGCTCCAGCCTGCGTCCCCAAAGGTCACTGGTTTGATTCCCAGCCAGGGCACATAACCAGGTTGCAAGCCAGGTCTCCAACCAGGTCCCTAGTTGGAAGCAAATGAAAGGCAACCATACATTGATCTCTCTCTCTCTCTCTCTCCCTTTCTGCCTCTCTCCCTTCCCTTCTCTCTAAAAATAATGAATATAATCTTTAAAAAAGAAAAAAGAAAAATAGAACTTAAATTTTAAAAAAGGTGGTGGCTTGGGTCATTTTGGAGAATTACTCAATTTTCCTGGGTCTCTCCAGGTATACAGAAGATATACATTTTATTAAACTTCTGTTTTTAAAGAGAAAAAAGAAACTGCCAGAAAGGTAACAAGGGAATGGGAGTGGGACAGAAGTCTCCTATGACCTGTCACTTGTAAGAAGCCTGCGTTTACTGGGGGCTACGGGGTGGGGTAGTGCCAAGCTGAGAAATCCAGATAAAATCCCAGCTTGTGATGCTCCTGGGCCAAATGGCAGATGCAAACCCAAAACCACTTTCCACCATTCTTTTCACACAGAATTCCTTTAGTGGAAACAAAACACCAAAGACAATTCACCATCTGTGGTCAGCAGAAGGCAACAAAATGTGTAATGCAAAATTAGACACAGGTTTGTTGCTCTACTCGCTCAGTCAGTCATCTTGAATACGACAGCCACACAGTACACATGCTCACTCAATGGTATCAAGTGTCCCCACCGACTAGCACAGTGAAGTTGTCATTGTTTATGCATGTGTATTTCAGTTCAACCTCCTTGGTTGCCAGGTTACAGCAATGTTGTGCCAACTGTTCTTGTTATATTAACAATGGCTGGGCTTTTTCTGGACAGGCCTCATACAAGCATTGAAATACATTGAACATAATAAATAAAATTTTAAAAAAAGAAAGAAATACACAGCACAAATGGTTGTAAGGCAGAGTAATCCTGTTGAGGAGCACTGCTGTGAAGAAATTAGAGTGCTCTAGGGAGGCAGGTTAACAAAACATGAAGGAGGGCTGAGCCATAGAGGCCAGCATGAGAAAACCCAACACACCTCTCATCAGAGTAAGGGGGCTGTAGACAATGGGGTCAGTATGCAAAATGAAAGCCACCGAAGGTTTTCCATAAACGAGCCAGGCTACAGATCCTCCTATCCAGGAAGCTGAAATCCCAAACAGAATACTAATTCTGCCCCTGAACATGCCAAGGTAGGTCATGACATGGTAGATCATAAAAACAAAGAGATTATCTTAAGATAACCCAGAGAGGCAGAGAGGAAAGACAGATGTAAAAACAAAACAAAACAAAAAACAAAAACAACAACCCAAAGAACAGAATAATACCTCCAAAGTTTTGAGGGAAAATACTTTTTCACCTAGAATTACACAGAAACAGTCCATCATGAAGAGATGAGGGGAAAATGAAGATATTCCCAGGCAAAGCCCAAGTAAGTTTACTACTACTAGGCTTACTAAAGGGTGTTTCATGAGGGTGAAATTAAATTGAGAAGGAAGAAACATGGTGAATGAGCAAATTGGTAAACAAATAACTTGAAGCATAAAATAAGATAGTGCTGATAATGGTAATAATTATGAGTGGGTTTAAAATAAGTTAAAGCTAAAATACTACATGAGAACAACATGTAAATAAAGAAGAGGGTAATTAGGAACTCTCCCTGGATAGTTTGGGAGGAATAAAAACATTAATTTTAGATTTTAATCATGTATGATTGTTAAAAAAATTTAAGGACAACCAATACAACAGAAAAACAAAAGAAGGGGGAACTGTAGTCAATCTAACAAAGAAAAAGGAGAAGCAGTAAAAAAAAAGTATAAAAGAGCAAGGAAAGTAGGAGCACAAAGTACATGTAGTAAATAAATCCAAACATATTAGCAAGTAAAATAAACAGACTATATTGGCCTGACAGATTAAAGCATATGAGATATCTACCAAAAACATAAGGTCAGAAATATATATATATTTACAAAAAACATTTTTTTAAAGATTTTTATTTCATTATTTTTAGAAAGAAGGGAAGGGAGAGAGGCAGAGAGGGAGAGAGACATCAATGTATGGTTGCGTTTCACCTGCCTCCAGCCACAGACCTGACGAGACCTGGTTTGCAACCTGGTTATGTGCCCTGGCTGGGGAATCAAACCTGCGACCTTTGGGTTCGCAGGCTGGCGCCTTATCCACTGTGCTACCAGCCAGGGCTAAAACATTTTTTAAAAGATTTTATTTATTATTTTTAGAAAGAGGGGAAGGGAGAGAGGCAGAGAGGGAGAGAGACATCAATGTATGGTTGCCTTTCACCTGCCTCTAGCTACAAACCTTGCTGGGGAACTGGCTTGCAACCTGGTTATATGCCCTGGCTGGGTGATCGAACCAGTAACCTTTGGGTTCACAGGCCAGCACCTATCCACTGTGTCAGGGCAGGTAAGAAATATTTAAGCAAAGAGATGGAAGCGTATATCCAGATGTGGTGGAGACTTCCAGTTGCTTATCCAATACCCATTCTTCCCTTCTTCCATTGTAACAGTGCCCTGATATTATTCAAATATTGTACCCAGCCAAAGACTTCTTTCCCCAGTTTCCTCTACAGTTAGTTATGACCATGTTACTAATTTCTGGAACAATGAGTTATAAGCAGAATTTAGTGGGTGGTACTTGTGCTATGAGCCCTTAAAAGGTGAACAGAGCCCTGGCTGGTGACAGAGTGGATAAGGTACTGGCCTGTGAATCCAAAGGTTGCTGGTTCGATTCCCAGCCAGGGCACATAACCAGGTTGCAAGCCAGGTTTCCAGCCAGGTTCGTAGTTGGAGGCAGGTGAAAGGCAACTGTACATTGATGTCTCTCTTCCTCTCTGCCTCTCTCCCTTTCCCTCCCTCTAAAAATAATAAATAAAATCTTTAAAAAGTGGTGAACAGAGAACTGGGAAAAACCCCTTTGGTTTTCCCTTGTTTCTTCTTTCCTATTATTGTAAATGCAGATGTGAGGGCTGGAGCTGTAGCAGCCTTCCTAGACTGTAAGGTGATCTTGAGGATGGAGGCTCTGCACTAAGGAGAGGAGAAAGAGGAGACTGGCCTTTGGTGACTATGGAGCCATCTTACCAGCCCCAGACTCCCCATCTCTGGCAAGACAGCAATAAATCTCAAAATTTTTAAAGACCCTGTGGTTGAGTCTCCATTACTTCAGTCATACCTAATGAAAATGACAATGAAGCTATTTGCAGCATCTGCTGAGTGATATGGGTAAATGGGGGAGGCCCTGCATGTGCTGGGGTAGGCAACATAAGAGAAGTCTTTGTACCTTCCTCTCAGTTTTATTATAATCCTAAGACTGCTCTAAAAATAAAAAATAAAATTCTTAACAAATGAGCTAGGTGTATTTGTTAGCATTAGGTCTGGTATCAAGTGACAGAAAACTCAGCAACAGTAACTTCCACAATCTAGAAAGACACTTATTTCTTTGTCATATAAACTAAGTTCAGGTGGAGCAGCTGCAGGTATGCTGCTCCTCAATCACCAGGGATTCGGGCTCTCTGTATGGTGTTGCTGCCCATCGTCAATACGTGGCTTTTGCCTCCTGGCCAGATGGCTGCTCAAATTCTAGCCATCACATCCACATTCCAGTCAGCAGAAAGGAGAAAGAGACAATAAATGGTCACATTACAGATGAAGCAGATACCACTTCTGCTTGAATTCCATTGGCCAGAACTTCCTGGCCATGCCTAACTGAGGAGGAATCTATTTATTCGCGGTTGCCTTGTGGCCAGCTAAAAGGCATGAATTCCACTACTTAAAAAAAGGAATGACAGATATTGAGGGACAACTGAGAAACAAAATAATGTCGAATGATTTAGGCTTTAATTCAATAAGTATTTTAGGAATAAAGATGGCTACCACATTTGATTGGTTAAAAAGTTAGTTTATAAGGAAGATAATTCTGTAAGTTATATGCACCCAAAACACAGTGTAGATGTACCTAAAACTAGAGCGTTACCCATAGCCCAGTGGAGCAGAGGACCTAGAAATAGACCCACACAACTACGTGCAACTGATTTTTTTGACAAAGGTGCAAAATTAGTTAAATGGAAGAAGCTTTTCCAGCAAACGGTGCTCGAGCAGTTAGATGTCCATAGGCAATGAAATCCACCAAAACCTCACAGCCTTGACAGCAATGAACTCAAAATGGATCATGGACTTCAACATAAAACATAAAGCTATGAGACTTCTGGATAAAATAAATAGACTTTCGTTATGATCTCAGAGTAGGCAGAATGGAACTCATCAAAATTAAGGACTTTTGTTCTGTAAAAGTTCACATGAAGAGGATGAAAAGAAATTATAGACTAGGGAGGAAATATCTGCAAACCATATATTTGACAAAGGAGTAGTGTCTTGGATATAGAAAGAATTAGCAAAACTCAATGGTAACAAAACAAATAATTCAATTAGAAAATGGGCCAAAGCCATGACCAGATATTTTTCTGAATATAAAAATTCAACAAACAAACAAACAAACAAAACACCCCACAGGAAAAATGTTCAACCTCATTAGCCATCAGGAAATGCAACTACAGAGCAAAAGAGCTAAAATAAGAAAAAGTGACAAGCTGAAATGTCAGAGAATGCAGAGAAACTCGACCAACCATGCCTTGCAGATGGAATTGTACAATGGTACAGTCTCTTTAGAAAATAGTCTGGTGGTTTAAGAAATTAAACATGCAGCTAGCTACTGTAGGATACAGCAGTTGCACACCTGGGCATTTATCCCAGAATTAAAACTTGCACTTACATGAAGATCTATGCACAAATGTTCCTAGCAGCTTTATTCATAATACTTCCAAACTGGAATCACTCCACTTTTACCAGATGAATGATTGATATATATATACCATGGAATACTTACTACTCAGCAATAAAAAGAATGCACACAAGAACTTGGATGAATTTCCAGGGAATTATGCTGAGTGAAAAAAAAGTTCCAAAAAGCTTACAAATGTATGAGTCTAGTTCTACAACTGAATTTTAGAAAATGGAGACTCACTGGTAGTTGCCAGGGGTTTGCAGTTGGGGAGAGAGCAGGGGAGTAGGGGAGGGTGAGTAGGGGAGGATGAGGGTGTAGTTATGAGAGGGATCCCTGTGGTTATAAACTGTTTGGTATCTTGCTGTGGTGGTGGGTATATGAACTTAGGTGATAATATTTTATAGAACAAGAGCCCTAGACTGTATCAGTGTCAATATTCTGGTTTCCATATTATATTATAGTTTTGCAAAATGTTACCATTGGGGAAAAATGGGCAAAATGTACAGGGACCTCTCAGTCTTATTTCTTACAGCTGAAGGTGAATCTACAATTATCTATAAAAATTACATTATACATGTATAAAGCAAGCAATAAAATTATAAGAATCCACTGAAAATCCACAATCATAATGGGTAATTTTAACATGTTTCTTTTGGTCCTTGACAGACCAGGGAGACAAAAATATATAGATTTGAACACAATTAATAGGCTTGATTTAACAGAGGCACATTGAATCTCATAATGCTACTATGCGTCAGGTCACAACTCAAGTTTCAACAAATACCAAAGAATGTGATATATATATTCATACTATATTTCCTATTGTAACGACATTGAGAAAAAGGATAACTTAACCCATACACTTGAAATTTCAAAAATTCTAGGTAACTCATACATCAAATAAGTCATAATGACATTAGAAAATATTTAAAATGAAATAAGGTGAAAATACCACAAAATATAAATTGAGAGATGCCACTAAAAACAAAAAATTAAAAGAAAAGAAAGAAAGAAAAGAAAGAAAGAAATCTTTAGAGGGAAATTTATGGTATTCAAAGTAATTAAAATTTACCTGGTAAATAAGCTAGACCACGAATGGGCTAAATATCTAACTCAGGAAGTTTTTTAAAAAAACAAAGGTAACAAGAAAAATTAATAAAATTGAAAATAAGGAAGTAATAGAAACACCAATGAAACCAAAAGCTGGTTCTTTGGGGAAAACCCCCCAAAACAGATTAATCTCTAGTGATTAAAACTAAAGTGTGAAGGGAAAACATAATAAACAATACTGAAAATTTATTTATTAAAACTTTTTTAACTTTTTTAATAAAATATTTTATTTATTATTTTTAGAGAGAAGGGTAGGGAGAGAGGCAGAGAGGGAGAGAGACATCAGTGTATGGTTGCTTTTCACCTGTCTCCAGCTATGGGCCTGGCTGGAGACCTGGTTTACAATCTGGTTATGTGCCCTGGCTGGAGAATTGAACCAGTGACCTTTGGGTTCCCAGGCCAGCACCTTAACCACTGTGCCACCAGCCAGGGCCAAAAAAAATTTTTTATAAAGATTTTGTTTATTTTTTAATAAACACTTAAAAAAATCACTTAAAAAATCACATTTATCTGGTATCTGATACCCAGATAAGGAATTGATAGGCCAACCTCACTCATAAGCATATACAAGTTTAAAAGTCTTATTATGTATATTAATAAAGCAAATTTAGATGTTTATAACATGATTAAGTAGTGTTTATCTCAGGAATGCAAATTTGGTTCAATATTATTCTATTAATATAACTTACCATATTAAAAAAGAAAAGAACCCAAGAACTCCCTCTCTGCCTCTCTCCCTTCCCATCTCCCTAAAAATAAATAAATAAAATCTTAAAAAAAAAAAAGTTCCAGCCCTGGCTGGTAGCACAGTGGATAGGTGCTGGCCTGTGAACCCAAAGGTTGCTCATTTGATTCCCAGCCAGGGCACATAGCCAGGTTGCAAGCCACGTCTCCAGCCAGGTCTGTAGCTGGAGGCAGGTGAAAGGCAACCATACACTGATATTTCTCTCCCTTTCTGCCTCTCTTCCTTCCCCTCTCTTTAAAAATAATAAATAAAATCTTTAAAATAAATAAAACCATGGGAATAAATGAGATTTAGGGGGATCTCATAGAAAAAATAGGTTTGAGGGCTGTTCTACAAGGTCAGCCCCCCAGATTTCCAATCCTAGCATTACATTCACTGTTGTACTACAGAGAATAGGATACTCCATCCCTAGGTTCCTGAGGCTATCATGCCTTGATACCCAGATAAGGAATTGATAGGCCAACCTCACTCATAAGCATATACAAGTTTAAAAGTCTTATTATGTATATTAATAAAGCAAATTTAGATGTTTATAACATGATTAAGTAGTGTTTATCTCTGGAATGCAAATGTGGTTCAATATTATTCTATTAATATAACTTACCATATTAAAAAAGAAAAGAACCCAAGATCATTGAATAGAAAAGTATTTAATAACCATTTATGATGAAAAAGAAGAAAACCCAATTTTAAAAGCAGAGTAGGGATGATGGGGACTTCCTTAAGCTGACAAGGGTGTCTACCAAACTTGTACTTAGTGGAGAGACATTAGACACATTCCTTCCAAGAGAAATCAAGGCTGAGATAACATCTACCATTACTGTTTTATCTGATATTATACCCAAGGTCTTAACCAGCGTTGTAGGATTTTAAAAAGATACAAAAACTGCCATTATTCACAACGATGACTTGCATAGAAAACCCAAGAGAGAAATTATTAGAAATAAGAATTTCTGGATCCTGGATACACCATCAATATGCAAGCCACCAACAGTGTCCTGCCATCATCAATAAACAGTTTAAAAATGTGGTTTAGAAGAGAAGTTGCCTAACTTACCCAAGGACTCACAGCTAGTCAAGGGCAAGCTGGGATGGAAGCAGGGCTGAGTTCGGGCCGTTAGTGGCGGGTTATGTGCCCTCCCCGACATGGCCACCCAAGTGCCCACCCACGGGTAGGCCCAGCGGGTAGGGCTCTGGGCCGGCAGCGAGAGGCTCACCGTGGGCAGGACTGAGGCTTGCAGAGAGGCGATGGTGATAGACTTCGGCCTCTTGTCCTCTTGGCTTGCGGAGGGCAGGATATCCACGAGGTTCATCTCCTCTTTGGCTTTCTCCCCCAGGCAAATCTGAGAGGGACAACAACAGCCGGCTGAATATATATGTGAATCTGTATGTGAATATATTATTATGTGAATAATGACCCTGCTCGCCATTTCGGGGGGACACCCACCGTACTGAGCAACACCTTACAGTCTTGCTTCCTCTCCTTCTGCGGTTTGAAGGTCCAGGTCCGCTTCTCCTGGTTTAGCTCACAGCCTGGGAGGGAGGGGCGGGCGGGCTCAGGGGAGGCGCCCCTTCCTGCAGGGAGTCCCTTCACGCTGGGGACGCGCTCACTCACCCCAGAGCGTAGCCGTCGCCGCCCTCTCGGCGGTGCTGCTGGCGCGGCTGCGGTTCATGGCGCCGGGGAGCCGACAGGTGCGCTGCAGAGGGGCCGGGTGAGGCGAGGATCCACCCGGGCAGAGGCCTCGGAGAGCGACGAGGCCCGGCCGCCCGCTGCCCGCCTCGCACCCCTGGAGGCACGCGCGGCGCCCGCCCTCCGGGTCGCACTCACCCTGGCCGGCCGCCCTTACCCTGGCTGCTCGGCGGGCGGGGGTCCCTCCCTGGCCGGTCCTCCGAGCACTCCGCTGGGCTCTCACGCCAGCCTCGTCCCACCTGCCCCTGGCCGCCCTCCGCAGCTGTTATAAGGCCTGCTGGAGGCACGGATGGGGTCTCATCAGCCCTCGAGGAGAGGCGCCTCCGCCCGCCCCGGCCCGCCGCCCCTTCCTCCTGGGTCTCAGAAGCACCTGGAGCGCCGGCTCCGACGCACGTGCTGCCGGCGCGGCCGCGCTTCCTGCTGAGCAGCTGCGGCTGGGGCATCTGCGCTTCCAGCCGCTCCCAGGCGAGGCGGCTGGCGCGGCTGCCGGACTTCAGGGTGACTTCGGTGCTTTACCCGGGTCTTCCGCGCCAGGCTGCCCGCTTGCAGCGGCTTTGCCCCCAGGAGGAAGCCGCACCGTCATCGCCTTTCTTCCTGTCTTTTCCCTCTCTGAGTGTGGGCCCCAGGACTGTGGTCCCCGGAGACCAGAGCCCTGTTTCCAGGAAGATTTGTCCCACAGCCAGGAAGAGGTGGGCGTGAGGAAGGTGACCACTGAGGCGGCAGCGGCAGATGGTGAGGCGTCGATGGTGTGAAGTGAGTTGACCAGGGCCAGCCGCTGACAAACAGCAGGGCAGAGTCAGAAACAACCAGGGTTCGCTGTCCTCGCCTGCTCACCCGTCACTCCCGCCCCTGGCGCTTCTCACCTATGTGGAAATGTCACTGATTCTCAACAAAGGTCCAAGGAACAGAAAGTATAGCCTTTCCCACGAGCAGTGCTGGAGGGGATAATTGGATAGCTCTCTCTGGAACTCTGGAGGGTGTGCCAAGCAGGAATCACTACACACACACACACACACACACACACACACACATTTTTCCTTGATACATGTCAAGTTTATTGAAAAATAATTTAAATACACAAATGAACTCATTTGAAGTGTATAATTAGGTGAATTTTGACAAATGTACACACCTGCGCAATTTCACCACAATCAAGTTCTTTCCATCACTCCCCCATATTCTCTTGTTTCCTTTGCTTTCAATCTCCTCCCCTAAAAAGGGGCCTCATTGGTATTAAACAAATGCCAGCTTTCTGACGCTGTAAATTAACATCGACGATTCTAGAATATCACACTAGAATCAAAGGGTCTTCTTGTCTGCCCTCTTTTGCTGAACAAATGTTTTTGGGATTTATCCATATTGTTGCTTGTATCAGTTTTTCTTTCTTTTCTCTTCTTTGTTTAGTAGTAGTCCACAATTTGTATATTCAGGCACCAGCTGGTCAGCTGTCAACTTGCCTAGGCTATTGTACCCAATAACTCAAACACTAATGTAGGTGTCTCTGTAAAGGTATTTTGTAGATGTGCTTAACATTTAAAATCAGTTACCTTTACGCAAATAGTGGGCCTGATTCAATCAGTTCAAACAGATTTCCCTGAAGAAGTTCTGTGGACTGCAGCTACAGCTTTTGCCAAGAGCTTTCTGATGACCTGCCCGAAGGATTTCAGACTTGCCTAACCAGTCCTCATAATTTCATGAGCCAATTCCTTGTAAATACATGCTTGATCAATACACCTGTTGAAGGATATTTGAATAGTCCAGGTTCAGACTATTCTAAATAAAAATTCTGTGAACATTTGAGAGCAAGTCTTTGCATGAACTATGTTTTAGTTTTCCTTAAATAATACTTAGGATTGGCCCTGGCTGGTGGCTCAGTGGCTAGGTGCCAGACTGTGAACCCAAAGGTCACTAGTTGGATTCCCCGGTCAGGGCACATGACCAGGTTGCAAGTCAGGTCTCCAGCCAGGTTTGTAGCTGGAGGCAGGTGAAAGGCAACCATACATTGATGCTTCGCTCCCTTTCTTCCTCCCTCCCTGCTCTTCTCTCTAAAAATAATGAATAAAATCTTTTTAAAATTAAAAAAAAAAATACTTAGGATTGAAATTGCTGGATCATTTGGAAAGCATATGCTAAACTATGTGAAACTATGAAACTACTTTCCTGTACATTTTGCATTTCTACCATCAGTGTATCAGAATTCCAGTTGCTCTACATCTTTATCAACACTAGAAATGATCAGTTTTCCTAATTTTAGCCATCTTTTCCCCCTTTCTTCTTTTATTTATTTATTATTGTCATCCTATTACAGTTGTCCCAATTTTCCCCTTTGCCCTTCTTGCACAGCCCATCCCCCATCATTCACAGATGTTCTTTGACTAGTCCCTTCCCCTTCTTTCCACCATTATCCCCCTTCCTCCTCCCTCTGGCTGCTGTCAGTCTGTTCCATGTTTCCATGCCTCTGGTTCTATTTTGCTCACTAGTTTCTTTTGTTCATTAGATTCTTCTTATATGTGAGATTATATGGTATTTGTCTTTTGCTGACTGACTTATTTCATTTAGCATGATATTCTCCAGTTCCATCCATGACATCACAAAAAGTAGGAGTTCTTTCTTTCTGCTGCATAGTATCCGATTGTGTAAATGTACCAGTTTTTTGATCCACTCATTCACTGATGGGAATGTTAGGCTGTTTCTTGCACTTGGCAGTTATAAATAGCACAGCTATGAACATAGGGATGCATAGGTTCTTTTGAATTGGTGTTTGGAGATTCTTAGGGTATATTCCCAGCAGTGGAATCACTGGGTCAAAAAACAGTTCCATTTCAATTCTTTGAGGAAGTTCCATACTGTCTTCCACAGTGGCTGCACCAGTCTGCATTCCCACCAACAGTGCACCAGGGTTCCCTTTTCCTTCACATTCTTGCCAGCACTTGTTTGTTGATTTATTAATGATGGTCATTCTGACTGGTATGAGGTGATATCTAATTGTGGTTTTTGTTTTCTAATTTAATTTTATTGTTGTTGTATTACATCCATCCCCTTTTTACTCCCCTCTATCCCCTTCCACTCCCACCCACTCCCCCACAAAGTCAATCCCACTTGTTGTCCATGTCCATGGTTCTTCCATGCTAGTTTCTGGACTAAACTGCTCCCCTTCCTTGACTCTTCCTCACTCATCGCCCTACCCCACTTCCCCCTGCCCACTGAAGGTCTATTCACTGTATTCATGTATCTGGTTCTGTTTTTCTTGTTGTTCATTTTGTTCATTATTTCCTGAAATGGGTGAGATCATATGGTATTTGTCTTTCACTGACTGGCTTAGTTCACTAAGCATAATACTCTCCAGTTCCATCCATGTTGTTGCAAAGGGTAGGAGTTCCTTCTTTCTTTCTGCTGTATGGTATTCCATTGCGTGAATGTGCCAAAGTTTTTGGATCTAATCATCCACTGATGGGCACTTAGGCTGTTTCTAGTACTTGGCTATTGTAAATAGTGCTGCTGTGAACATAGGGGTACATAAGTTCTTATGAATTGGTGTTTCAGGGTTCTTCAGGTATAATCCTAGTAGTGGAATTAATGGATCAAAAGGCAGTTCCATTTTTAGTTTTTTCAGGAAACTCCATACTGTTTTCCATGGTGGCTGCACCAGCCTACATTCCCAGCAACAGTGCACCAGGGTTCCCTTTGCCCCACATCCTTGCCAACACTTGTTGTTTGTTGATTTGTTGATGATTGCCATTCTGCCAGGTGTGAGGTGGTATCTTATTATGGTTTTATTTTGCATCTTTCTGATGGCTAGTGATGTTAAGCATTCTTTCCTATGCCTTTGGGCCCTTTGTATGTCTTCCTCAGTGAGTCGTCTGTTCAGGTCCTTTGCCCATTTTTTTTTATTGGACTGTTTGTCTCACTGGTGTTAAGTCACATTAGTTCTTTATATATTTTGGATATCAAGCCCTTGTCTGAGGTATCATTGGCAAATATGTTTTCCCATACAGTTGGTTCCCTTTTTAATTTTGCTGGTGTTTTCTTTAGCTGAACAGAAACTTTTCAGTTTGATATAGTCCCATTTGTTGATTTGTTCTTTTATTTCCTTTGCCCCTGGTGAAATATCAGTAAACATATTTCTGCTTAGGGTATCTAAAATTGTACTGCCTATATTTATCTCCAGGACCTTGATGGTGGCACTGCTTATGTTTAAGTCCTTTATCCATCTTGAGTTTATTCTGGTGTATGGTGTAAGTTGGTGGTCTAGTTTTATCTTTTTACATGTTGCTGTCCAGTTCTCCCAACACCATTTGTTGAAGAGACGGTTTTAACTCCATTTTATATTCCTTCCCCCTTTGTCAAATATTAGTTGACCATAGAGTCCTGGGTTTATTTCTGGGCTCTCTATTCTGTTCCATTGATCTATATGTCTATTCTTATGCCAGTACCAGACGGTTTTGGTTACAGTAGCCTTATAGTATAGTATGGTGTCCGGTATTGTGATTCCGCTTATCTTGCTTGTTCTTCTTTCTCAAGATTGCTGTTGCTATTTGTGGGCGTTTTTGGCCCCATATAAATTTTTGAAGTATTTTTTTCTATCTCTGTGAAGTCTGTCATTGGTATTTTAATTGAGATTGCATTGAATCTATAGATTGCTTTGGGCAGTATAGACATTTGAATGATGTTCATTTGTCCTAATGATGAACATGGTATATGCTTCCATTTATTTGTATCTTCCTTAATTTCTTTCTTCAGTTTTCTGTAGTTTTCTGAGTACAGGTCTTTTACCTCCTTGGTTAAGTTTATTCCTAAGTACTTTATTTTTCTTGTTGCTATGGTAAATGGGATTTGTTTTCTAGCTTCTATCTCTCATATTTCATTAGTGGTATACAAAAATGCTTTGGATTGATTTCTGAATAATGACTTTATATCCAGCTATTTTGATAAATTTGCTTATTAGATCGAGTAAGATTTTGGTGGAGCCTATCGGGTTTGTATGTACACTATCATATCATCTGCAAATAATGACAGTTTGAATTCCTCCTTTCCAATTTGGATACCTTTGATTCCTTTTTCTTCTCTGATAGCTATGACTAGAACTTCCAAAATGATGTTGAACAGAAGTGGAGAAAGTGGACAGCCTTGTCTTGTTCCTGATCTTAGGGGGAAAGCTTTTAGTTTTTGCCTGTTGAGTATGATGTTGGCTTCAGGTTTCTCATATATGGCCTTTATTATGTTGAGGTATGCTCCTCTATGTTAATGTTTTTATCATAAATGGTTGCTGTACTTTATCAAATGCTGTTTCAGCATCTATTGATATGATCATATGGTTTTTGTCTTTCATTTCATTGATGTGATATATTGCATTTATTGATTTGTGAATGTTGTATCATCCTTCCATCCCTGGGATGAAACCCACTCGATCATGGTGTATGATCTTTTGAATGTATTGCTGGATCCGGTTGGCCAATATTTTGTTGAGAATCTTAGCATCTATGTTCATCAGAGATGTTGGCCTATAGTTTTCTTTCTTAGTTTTGTCTTGACCTGGTTTTGGGATTAGAATAATATTGGCCTCATAGAAAGAGTTTGGGAGTCTTTCCTCTTTTTGGATATTTTGAAATAGGTTGAGAAGGATAGGAGTTAGTTCTCCAAATGTTTTGTAGAATTCACCTGCGTATCCATCTGGTCCGGGGCTCCTATGCTTTGGGAGATTTTGGATTACTTCTTCAATTTCACTAGTTGTTACTGGCCTATTCAGGATTTCTGCTTCTTCTGGATTCAGTTTTGGTAGACTATACATTTCCAGAAATGTGTCCATTTCACCCAGGTTGTCATATTTCTTGTCATATAGTTGTTTGTAGTAATTTCTTACAATCCTTTGTATTTCTGAAGTATTAGTTGTGATTTCTTCTCTGTCATTTCTGATTCTGTTTATTTGGGTCCTCTCTCTCTCTTTTTCTTGATGAGTCTGGATAAAGGCTTGTCAATTTTGTTTATTTTTTCAAACAACCAGCTCCTGGACTTGTTGATTCTTTGAATTGTAGTTTGAGTCTCTAAGTTATTTAATTCTGCTCTGATCTTGATGATTTCCTTCCTTCTACTTTCTCTGGGCTTTGTTTGTTATTGCTCCTCTAGTTCTTGCAGCTTTATGGTTAGATTGTTTGTATAAGCTTCTTCTGACCTTTTTAGGTAGGCCTGTATTGCTGTGAATTTCCCTCTGAGGACTGCCTTTGCTGTGTCCCATAGGTTTTGGACTGTTGTGTATTCATTGTCATTTCTTTCCAGAAACTTTTTTTCCCCCAGAAACTTTTTGATTTCCTTTTTGATCTCATTGTTAACCCATTCATTACTTAAAAGCATGTTATTCAGTCTCCATGAGTTAGAGTGTTTTGGTTTTTTTTTTCCATTGAGATTTGTTTCTAATTTCAAGCCATTGTGATCTGAGAAGATGCTTGGTATAATTTCAATTTTTCTGTATCTGTGGAGGCTTATCTTGTGACCTGCCATGTGGTCTATCTTAGAGAATGTTCCATGTGCATTTGAAAAAATTGTGTATGTTGCTTCTTTGGGGTGAAAGGTTCTGTATATATCAGTTAGGTCCATTTCCTCTAGAGTGTTGTTCAATGTCACAATATCCTTAGTGATTTTTTGTTTGGAAGATCTGTCTTATTGTTGATAATGGGGTATTAAAATCCCCTACTATTAGTGTATTGCTGCCTATATCCTTCTTTCAAGAAGTCTTTCAAGAAGTCCTCCAAGATTTTCCTTATATATTTGGGAACTCCTACGGTTGGGTGCATATATGTTTACCAGAGTTATTACTTCTTGATGGATTGTTCCCTTAAGTATTATGATATGTCCTTCTTTATCTCTTTTTATGATATTTATTGTAAAATCTATTTTGTCTGAAATAAGTATTGCTACTCCAGCCTTTTTATTCATGTCCATTTGCTTGATATATATTTTCCATCCCTTCACTTTCAATCTGTGTTGATCTTTTGTTCTGAGATGGGTCTCTTGAAGA